>VYZW01014040.1:0-28205 GCA_013401315.1 Balaeniceps rex | reverse complement strand
CCCTAATATTTTCTACCAAAGGAAATAAGGAAACAGACTAACAAAATATCTCTGTGCTTGTATTGTATATAGAATTAAATTGTTAATAGATTCTCAAGACAGTTTTCTAAACAGATCATGCTCTCAGAGTATCAAATCTTATGTTAAGTACGTCAGCAAGTGATTTATGTGGGAATGCAATTTTGGCCATAGTAGAAAAGAAGGTGCCATACAAAGGATATGAAGCAGAGGTATACGTAGTGCAATATTGTGTCAAAACATGTTTAAAAAAGATGCAAAACGGTGAAAACCTAGAGGAGGGGAAAACCACATAAGCCTTCTCTGTGTAGTTATTTACTATAAGAATTGGGAAATGGATTGCCTAAGATGGAAGGGATCCAAACATTTCATCTGGTTGCCACTCTGCCATGAATAAATGATTGGAGAAAGTGTCATTTTTTAAAATTTGTTTTGCATTACGATTATAATTCTTCCCAACCTAGACATATGGTAGAGATGTATTTGTTGGAGGGAATAGTTATAGTGTTTTAAAACTTGCTGAACACTCTATTTAAGAAATAGTTGATGCTAAACAAAGATTAATGTTTTGTTTGTGCTTATGAAGTGCTGAGTTACTGTCTACTTTGAGTAACAACATATACATATTAACAACTTCTCTGGATTAGAACAAAGATACATCTAGTCCGGTATCTTTGCTCTAAGAGTGCTTAGGGAAGATTACAAAAGAAGAAAAAGCATGTCAGATTCCTCTAATATACTTTCTCTTTTCTAGTGATTTTTGTCTTGGAGACTGCTTGTCTTTAATAGCTCTTGATGGATGCCTCACTCATAAATTTGATTGCTTTTTGGACCTGTGTGAAATTAGCTTCTACAACATTCTATTTCAGAGACTTTCACAGTTTAATGTCTTCTGGATAGAATAAGTATCTTTTTCTTCATTGCGCACACCTTCTGTTTAGGTTATTTAGTTCTTGTATGATAAGAAACCATGGACAATTGTTCCTGTATTCCTAGTCTCCAAGAGACTTTTTTTTTTTTTAAGCTCTTGACATATCTTTGTAGTCATCTCTTTTCCATTCTGAAAAATCTGTAATTTAACAGCTGCTTGTATGGAAAGCCTCCCACATCTTTGCTCATTCTTGTTGTGTTTCTCTGTTCTTTTTCAAGTTTTATCGCAAGTCTTTTTACAGAGGGAGGGACAAAAAGCAAACACCCAAGTTGCTCATGTAACATGGATTTATACAGTGACATAGTAATGTTTTTCTGTTTGGGTACCTGTCTTTGCCTAATAATTCCTTTTGTTGTCATATTGTCAGGACTGAGTAAATGTTTCCATAAAACTATAAATTATACTCTCAAGGTCTCATACCTAAGCAATAATAACTAGTTCAGAGCTCATCACTGTGTAAATAATGTTGAGCACTTTATTTTTCCTTCATGCAGTACTTTGAATACTGAATTAAATATATTGAATTTGTCATGCCAGTATCGTAAATATCTTCAATCAAATCAACTTTTATGTTTGCTACCTAAACTACCTCAGAAAACTTTATCAATCCATTTTCTTACCTGTTCTCCTGGATGATGTTGAACAACATGAGTTCCAGTGGAGGTCCAGGTGGAACTGCACTGGTGACTTTTCTTCATAAGAGACCTGCAAACAGACTCCTTCAATGGAGAAGTGAAAGAAGATCATTTCCCAGCCTATGACTGATGCACATTGTTTGTGAAAGGGTGGATCAGAAGATACTGTGAGTAGGACTGTATTATACAAGACCAAAGTGCTAAGAACCGTAGCTTAATCCAGTCTGTCTTTAGTTTGTTCTTTAACCTTTGTGCTGATCTTCTTAGATGCATAGCCTATTGTCTGCTTCGATCTTGGGGAAATATACCAGGTATGCAAAGCCAAGAGAGGAATACAGAGTCCTTCTTGTTCTCGGAATGTGCCACTGTGCTCAACACGAAGTCATGGTCCTTTGCATGGACTTCTACTCTTCAGAGGAGTAGAACTCTACTCAGCGAATAACAAAAGTTAGAAGCCTCTGTACAGTCAGGTAACAGAGCCTACCTTGAGTTCTGGTTACTTCCTTTTTCCCTCTAAGTGAAAATAGTCACATCATCCAGTTGATAGATTTTTTCAGAATCTCTTTCATCCTAAAACTGCTCCCATCTGTGCTTATTTCTATGTTAAAGATTTTTATGAGGAGCTGCTTCATAACTCTAGTCTTCAGATTACAGGGAAATACTGAATAACAGTCGCATGGCCCTCTTCTTTTTGCAGTGGAAATACAGTAGTTCTGCTGTGCTTCAGGCTTTCTAACTACATTTGCAGTTCAGGTAATTTAATCCTGAATTACTATTTTAGAATATTGTCCTGTCATTTTCCTGACAGAACTGGACAAGGAGATAGTCTTTACAAAGTTGGGTTATTATAAAACTCGGGATAAGTCCAGAGATCTTAAATGTTTAGAAATTCTATTACCATTCTGGGAAAGAATCTTTGAAATTTGAAAGTGAAATGAAGATACACAGTAAATAAAATTGGCAAATTATTATATTTATAAACTGAAATCTTCATGCATAAAACTGTGACTTACCAGGGCTGTCAAGTCTCCTTTTAAAATTCCCATTTCATTATTGATTAGTTTCAGAAATACTTCATAGATTGAACTACTGCATTTTAAATGTTTCATTTGAGGTAATTGCAAGTATGCAGTATTGATGTTCAGCATCTGTATTTGCAATAAACTGAAGGAGCATTAAATTTGGATCTATACTAGTAAAATTACTTGAAAATATTTATGCTAACTCATAGGATTTAAATAAAATGCTTTTACTTGAACTAGTCATGTGCAAACACAACAAACATACAGAAATTGATTTTTGCATAAATTCTTTTCTTTGTTTAGACAAATTCAACAACATATTCTACAATAAATAAGGTCAAAACCAGTTATCACTATTACTTTAGTGAATTAGCACTTCCATGTTATTTGAATAGGAAAGCTATATTTAACACCTAACTTCATTTCCTGTGAAATTTGTTTTCAAGAGGAAAATGGAAAACACTATAAGGATTAATGGACTGGTATGCCTTTAATTATGTGTTATTCGTGACACGTATTACTCTACTGGCCGTTCTTACCCAAATGATATTTTTATTAATTTATTGCAAGATATGTAGTTTTCAATATACAGTACATGCATAGCTCATAGCAAAATTTGGTTCTGTGCCTATTTTTGAATAATATAGTGTTATGATTATTTAATTTGTTCTTCATCACAACTACATTACAAGCAGGTGGTCTAGATTTACAGATGTTTTGAGGTTCATTTTAACTGTTCAATTGTTAATCTGAAAAACTAAATAAGGAAGCGTTCTCTGATCACTTTTACCTTAAGATACTTTGGAATATACCAAAATTGTACAATGATAGAATTTATGTATTTGAATCAAGTTTTTGCAGTCTACTGTTTCCTTGTTTTGGCTGAGATAGAGTTAAGTTTCTGCCTAGTAGCTGGCGTAGTGCTGTGTTTTGCATTTAGTATGAGAAGAATGCTGATAACACACTGATGTTTTAGTTGTTGCTAAGTAGTGCTTACCCTAGTCAAGGACTTTCTTTTTCAGCTTCCCATGCTCTGCCAGGTGCACCAGAAACTGGGAGGGGGCACAGCCAAGATAGTTGATCCAAACCGACCAAAGGGCTATTCCATACCATATGATGTCATGCTCAGTATATAAACAGGGGGGAGTTGGCAGGGGGGTACCGATTGCTGCTCGGGGACTGGCTGGGCATCGGTCGGCGGGTAGTGAGCGGCTGCATCACTTGTTTTCTTTTCCCTGGATTTTGTTTGTCTCTCTTGTTCTCCTTTTAATTGCAATTTTTATTACTGTTATTATTATTATTTTATTTCAATTATTAAACTGTTCTTATCTCAACCCGTGGGTTTTCTTACTCTTGCCCTTCTGATTCTCTCCCCCATCCCACCACAGGGGGAAGGGTGAGCAAGTGGCTGTGTGGTGCTTGGTTGCTGACAAGCGCTAAACCACGACATACTGGAAAGAAGACATTTGATAGTAAGTGAGGCATTATGTCCTCTGCTTCCCAATGACCTAATAGATCCTGTGGAAATAAGGAGCTGCAAAAATTCATTGCATCTTGGACAATATATCGGTCGAAGCACTGGATACTTATGCTGCAGGCTACAAGGTTGATTAAAAATAGCTGAGTTAACTTTAAACTAAGTATTTTATATAAAAGCAGAGTTCTGAACAGTGCAGCATGTAGCTTGCATGATGTAATATACAGCAATCTGCAGCAGAAAGGCTTTTCCTTCTAACTAAGCAAGACATTTTGGATAGCTTTATACTCCACAGTGGTCCCACTTTGAACATCTGACTACTAAGTTTTTCTGAGATCATGTGTTTTTCAAGTTAGACTGCCATTAATTTCAGTTGATTTCATTGACGGTAACTAGAAAGTAGGTAAATAATAGCACTGGTGGCAAGAGTTCCTGAAAAGACAAAGCACAAAAGGCGGCAGTTTAATACCATGATGGATAGAGGGAGAAATTTGTTAAGCAAAAAGATGCAGAAGAGTCTATAATTAGCAAACACCCCTTGAGAACCTAAAATTGAAAGCCATGATCCTTGGTCTTTTCTCTTGGCTGCCACCAAATAGTTTTGGCATCCACTGCAGTAATGGTGAATGGTGCCTATAGAAAGATGAGAAGCTATGGCAGCTCTCAGGTCTACAGTTTCTTAGATCAGTTTGGAGTTTTGTACACTCTAAAGATCTAAATCCATGTAAGCTAGGTTTTCAGTAGTTCTAGATGGTGGGATTTTTATCATCATCATCCTTTTAATATAATTTATAATTACGGTCTTTTAATTAAGATATTAAAAGTAGTTCATATCAACTTTACTTGACTTTTTGTTACCGCATGATAAAGCAAATTTTAATTACATGTTTGCACATATGCCTTGGTGTTGCTGTCTTATTTGATAAAAAGAATGCAGACTGAAGCAGAAGTATAATGTAAAACTAGCTTTTGTCTTTTAAGGCCTCTGCCTCTTTTATTATTGAAGCTGAAAGGAATTTAGTGAACAAGGCAGATAATTGCAATAAGAAAAAAGAGAAAGATAGTGGTAAACAAACACGCATTTTTAAGTGGCAAAATTGCCTTTGCTTTTGCATTAAAGCTCCTAACTAGCATAATGCATAAGGCAAATAGTTTATTCAATTTAACTGAATTGTTTAACTGGACATGATTGCCTATTCCTCATGTTCAGGATATGAATTTTGAGACAAGGATGCATTTGCAGAAGTTCTGAATACTCTTAGATGAAGCTGAAGTAATTGAAGCTGTACTTTGAACAAATAAAATGGTATCCAGATAAAGAACACTATGATGTTGGGAAACTAGGCCTCTTGAACACTTTGGACAGTTTAACCTTTTTTTGCCTCACTTCCATGCCCGTACTATATGATGTTAGTATTATTGCTCCCTAGACTCACACTGAGACATGAAGGTATGCTGGCAGAGTTTGTAAAACATGTAGCTGTCCCTTCAAAGCTCTTGATGAAGGCTTGAGAGATACCGTTAAAATCTTTTCAGAAATCCAGCTGGACTACATGAACTGAATTACCTTTGCCTTTCGCAACCCTTACCACTGCCATTAGTAATTCAGATTTGTCACAGACTCGTTCATAGCTGGGATCACTGAATAGCAGAACACGTCAGAGGGGAATTCTGGCAGGCATTTGGCCAAACTCCTTTATTCAGCTTGTGGTCTACCTAGCTCCTTGTCTGCAAAGCTGATTTCTAGTCAGCTGAATCCCTGTATTGTTACATAGGCTTAGCCTGTCCCAGGTGCAAGACTTTTCTTTTGTCTTGGTAGAATTTCATAGTTTGTCAGCCCGTTCCTCCTGCTTATAAAGATCCCTCTGAAGGGCAGTCTTGCAGAAGTATGCTTCCTGATCCTGTGAATTTGGTGCCAACTGCAAGATTTCTGAGGGTGCATTTTGTCCTGTCATCCAAGTCACCAATGAAGTTGTTAAACAATATCAGCCCAGTATTGAAACCACTTTCAGTGAGCTGACCCTTAGTCTATGAAATGCTGACCACTGTCCTTTGAGCCTGAAGGTGCAGGAAGTTACTTATACTCACGCAGTCCACACCTCTCTAGCTGGGGCTTGACAGTGCTGTGAGTGACTGCATCAAAGCCTTGCTAAAGTAAATGATACTCACTGCTGTTCCATTAACCATATGGCTCATAATTTCATAGCAGAAGCCAGTTCAAACTTAAATTTCATGCATATACTCTGCTAAATGTTCCCCCTACACAACTGAGTAAATACAGCTTTTTCATTTCACTAGGAAGTCCTCTGATGTTAATGTTGTCTATGTCCGTCTTTGTAGCCTGCAATTTTGTTGTCGTATTTTTAAAAATTTTATAGAAAATTATCATTCACTCATTATCATTCACTCATCACCAGCCTCTGTATTTGAATTTGCCATCGTCACAGGATGCATAATTTGAACTTATTTATTTAAAGTTCAAAAAATTACCATGTAGGTCAGTTTTACCACATAACACCACTCATGAATACTTATGTGTGCCACTGTTTACAGGGAAAACGTTATTTTCAACTTAATGGTATTCCATTTTTATCATTCCTAATTTCGAGAACTGGGTGAACCTTGTGCTGGTGTTGTGCTAAACATTTACAATTGGTCTTATCATGAACTATGATTGACTTTATTCCTCATTAGATTTCCTATGAGGATTTAGAAAATATAACATATAATCCTACTATATGTTTATTGGTACTTATCAGCCTTTTGTGCATTCTTCAAATTGAAAAGTCTTTGTTTGAAAGTAGTCAGTTATCACGGTTAATTAATTGTATCTATCTTAAAGTTTTTTAGATGTTTTAAAGAAAAGTGCTATCAGTGATTAAGTCAATGAATAGACTTGATCTTTAAAACTTCAGTGTGAGAAGGTGTCTTTTAGAGTTACATTAAACCTGAAAGTGGGGGTGTTAGTTTTGTTCTTGGCTTTTTCAACATCACTTTTTCAGTATCTGGTGGCATTACCTGATCTTGGTAAATCAGCAACCCTGACCCAGTTATCATGGAACATTCTTCTCATTGAAAGGAGTTCAACCTTTTAACCCTATTACTGTTTAGCTAGAACTATGTTTACTACATGAAACTCAGTTATGTCCCTTCCATATAGAATATAAGGACAAAGTTATGACTGAGAGGTCTGTGAAAGTTAAGAAAAGAAAATCTGTTATCCGTAGTTTATGCTCATTAATCAGCAGCTTTCACAACAGCTGGAAATTTGTAGACTCCTGCAAATCAAAAGCTGTTGAAAGTATCCAAGGGAGAAATTGAATATAGTTTGTTAGGCAAAATTGTCTTTAATATCAGGTCTTCTCTCCGTAATTTGTTTTCCTTATCCATCCTGAAATTAGATCAAAAGTGAGACTTATTAGAGCTAGACAAACTGATTTTAAAGTGACTCAATTTTGGGCACAATTTTAGTTTAAATTTCTCTGCTGATATAGCTTATGGAGAATATATGGTCTCTTGTCTGCCAGATGAGTGACAGGGAGCCTAGGGAAGGCCTCTCTCCCAGAAAGATGGGGGCTGAGAAAACTCTGATGCAAATGGTGACCTCCTGTGAAGTCAGAAAAAAGAGGATTTCAAGGACATATACAAACTAGGATGAATTTCTTAGCGGACAGCAAACCGTTAAATTTAAGATGGGAGTTGGTAATAGGTGAAACAAAAATTATATTTTGGTGTAAGCAGCTGTCCTGTTTTCAGCTTGGATAGAGTTAATTTTCTTCCTAGTAGCTGGCATAGTGCTGTGGTTTGGCTTTAGGATGAGAATAATGCTGATAACACACTGATGGTTTAGTTTTTGCTAAGTAGTGTTTACCCTAGTCAAGGACTTTTCAGCTTCCCATACTCTGCCAGGTGCACAAGAAGCTGGGAAAAACAACAGCCAGGACAGCTGATCCAAACTGACCAAAGAGCTATTCCATACCATATGATGTCATGCTCAGTATATAAACAGGGGGGAGTTGGCTGAGGGGCACCGATCGCTGCTTGGGGACTGGCTGGGCATCGATCGGCAGGTGGTGAGCAATTGTGTCATGCATCACTTATTTTATATATTCTTTTATCATTATTATTATAATTATTTTCTCTCCCTCTGCTGCCCTATTAAACTGCCTTTATTTCACAATCCATGGGGTTTACTTTTTTTCCCCTGATTCTCTCCCCCATCCCACCAGGGCGGGGTAGGGTGAGTGAGCGGCTGTGTGGTGCTTAGTTGCCAGCTGGGGTTAAACCACAAAAGCAGCCCAGGAAGGTAAGTGGAATTGGCTGAAGGAAAGCAAAGAAAGTGATACTTGGACTGAGTCTAGGTAGAACTTGCAATCCGTAATAAGTAATACGTTGTAGTTGCCAGGGGAGGGAATCAAGATGGTTGTTATGGAAGATCTTGTGAAAAGCTTTCTATTCTTTCTTTAAAACAAATTCTAATGAAATTGTCTAAATTTTATGTTTAGAACTCTGGAGAGGTTTATTAATTAGCCTGGTCCTATTTCACCCTAGACAATCCTTTCTCTTTATTTATATTTTATAGTGAAGTTGTTCATAAATGGATTTTCTATTTGTGTATATTTGAGTAGACAGACATGTCCCAAAACTTAATCCTTTGACTTTGGGCTTATATCATTGGAATAAATTAGTGGTTATCATAATAACTATGTTGTTTTCCTCTGACAGAATTAGTTTAATCTCTTTAATCTTTGAAGGTCTCAATTTTGCATATTTAAACTATAGTATTCAAAATATATTCCTTAGATATAAATAACTTAGGAGCAAGGCTTGTTTTTAATTTAGGGGTCATAATTGTTACAAAATCCTAGATATTTGAGATTTCAAGCTTTTTTCTTCTTCTTTAAGGAAAAATTAATAATGTGTGGGGTTTGGTTTGGGTTTTTTGTGTTGGGTTGTGGTTTTTTTCCCTTTAACATCATATTATTGTACAAGCATGATGACAGGACTTTTTCTTTGTTCCACGCTGGAAACTACCTCTTCTGTTCCAAGTTAAGGAATTCCTCAGGTTAAGATATGGAATTGTTGAGTTGTTCAGCTAGCAGGCCAGCTAATGCTAGCCTATGTTCCTATTCTTGCCAGATAATTTACTCTCTTGACTCATTATTTTAGTGTCACCACCATAAACTGCCTCTGGCTCGGGCAGTACTATGTTGATGGGTGCTAAAACAGAATTCAGGGGAATTATCGCTATATGCTTGCCCAGTGTTTTCTTCCCTGGGCATTTGCCATTGCCATTATCAGTTACAGCATACTTCTGTTCTGACCATGTGGATTTTTTGATATGTGTTTAGAGTGGCTTTAATATACAGCTGTGTTACTGTGATAGATCACGGACTCTGTCTATAGAGCGCTATGGATTCTGCTTGATGTTGTAAATTCAGACTACATGTTGAGTTTAGACTGCAAAAGTTAATCTTTGTGGTATGTGTCCCTTTGTGTCTGTGTCCCCACCTTGTGTGTGTCCCCCATTCTGCCCCACCCCCTTTCCTTTTAACATTTGTCTTCAACCATACTTAGTGAAAAGCGCTACCAAGGAGAAGCACTTTTCCAGACTGGGCATTTATCAACTGTCATTCAGTAGGAATTTTTATATTTTAGAAGCTGATCAGGAAAGATGTATCTTCCTGTATCCGGAACCTGATGAGATGGACCAGCTTCATAAGCCCAGATCCCGAGGGATTCTCAAGAAAAGAGTGATCTGGAATAGGGGGAAATGAGCCTAAGTTTACTTTTCTAAAAATCTGTGAATACTTGATTTTAAAGTTTAAATCTGTATCTGCAATATGCATTGGCTTGTTCTATGCATGACTGAGAAGATAAACTGTAAAACTGCAGATTCTTGGATGGGATGCTGGGAAAGTTGGTATTTAAGCTATGGAAGTGTTCCAGAGATGTTGGGACTTGACATTGCAGACAGCTGAATGCCGTTCCAGGTCTTGGCAAAAAGCTATACAAGAAGATCAGAAAAGAGTGATCTAAAGAGTGGTTTCTTGATTCTTTGGTTGATAGAAGTCTAAAAGCCATGGGGACCCAGTGTCTGGGTCCATAGCAGATTTCTGTTGGATGACCTCTACAGGACACACATGGAGACATATAATCACACTTATTGTTACGTATTTGATAAACAAATAGAAGAATCTAAGTAGTTATTTAGTATAGATTTATATTGGCTAATGTATCAGTGATCAGTGTTTTGAAAACAATCTTTTTCTCATCTTGGAACAAATTAAATATTAATATTTCTGCATTTAATTGTATATACTCCTGGTATTCTGACAGCAAATTATAGTCTGGTAGTATCTTCTAAAGGGCGTACTATTGTTCAGAATAAGATCTAATTCTGAATAAAGTGTCTGAGATAAGACATTGGATGTAGAATAAAGTGCTCACTGTCACGATCTCCCTGTTGTCCAGACTAGCATACTTACTGGAATATTACAGCTCCCTTCTTCCCATACATGAGGAGATGTGCACGTGGGAATGGGTGCATCTTGCCCAAAATGCAGGTAGGAAGTGGCAAGGGTGCATTCCTACAAACTCTGACTTGTGAGCACACTACGCTGTGCCCCCAAGCTACAAAGTAGATGTAAGCATGGACCCCCCTCCCCTCACCCCACCCAGTGATAAATCCAGATAAATGACTTTCAGATCTAAAAGAAACCAGCTGATGCTCACTTCAGTGTCGAGAGTTATTGCATAAATAGTGTGTCTGAATATATTTAAGAAAGGACAAGTAGAACTAGTAGGATCAGTGGGTGAGAGTAGTGAGGTAGAGAAATAAAAAGGGAAGAACGGCTAGGTAGAAATAAAAGGAGATGTGAATAAAAAGAGCTGAAAGGAAAGACAGTGGGAAGAGAGAAAAAAAAAGTGGAGCCTATTCTAAATGTATCTGAGCCTCTGTGTATCTGGGAAAGCAACTAGAAGAAAAAGCAAAGATTTATTAACAGTTTTTAAATGGAAGTAAACCAAAGAAGCTGCCAAAATACTGCTTTTCAATATAACAGTCTTGTGTAAGGTTGTGTATATGTACAATTTGAATGGATATTTGTTGGAGTGATTATTGATTTGCACATAAACACTGAGGTCGTTAGATGTCAACTTCCATGTTTGCTTTCTATGAAGTATCATTTTCATATAGTCTTTTTTTTTCCTGAAGAGAGATGTTTTTTGAAGGTATTATTGAAAAGCAATCTTTTTGTCTTTTGAGTGGAACAGATTGCATCAAATTATAGGTATTTTTCAAAGCATTTCCCTGGGCAAAAGTATCCTGGGTTTAAGAGTTTTATCTACCTTGATAAATTTCACTTTAGTTGGGCTATTCAGAAACATTGCTTAGGCTGCTCACAGCTGCAAGTACAGCCCTGTTGTGGGAGCTTGTAGCTTAATCTTGCCCCATCACATTACTTCCTCTCTCTTCTCTGAAGTTGTTGTTGCTGCTTATTACACATTCTGATGCTCAGAGGAACATTCAATGTTCTCTTCAGCAGAATGATCCCTTCGTACTACTTGTTTCTGTCTACATCATTCCAAAACTGAAAAGTAAGCTACTAAATTTATAATTAACCCAAAACTGAAATGAATAAATGCAATGTTGTTGGTAATTCTGTTTTAGAAACAAACAAAACCACACTGATCTTTAACTGAAGAAACATAAGTAAGAAAACAAGCAAAATAAAGACTTTCACTTGAACATTTTCTGCCCTACTAATTAAATATAATCATAATTTGAAGACAGTGATATCTGTGCAATCACATAAATGTTCATGATGCAAGATCTATGGCATCCCCAGCTTAGGGCTCCAGGTACCTTTCTCTGGTTTTTTGTAAGTCTAATGAAGTAAGAATATATGTACAGTGACTGTAGAAAGCAAACGTACCTTTCTTTACCTTTCTTCCACAGATTCACTCACTATAGTATTCAGCATTTCCAGAATCTACCAAAAAAAAAATCCTTAAAATACATTTTAAAATATATATTCCTGGTGTAGATAATTTCCAATGCAGAGAAATATGTCATGAAGGAGTTGGTGAAATGCATAGAAGTTGACAAGATGCATAGAAGTATGAAATTGAAGCTGTTCGGAGGCTTGGTGATGTGCATGAGAAAGTTGATGTTAATGTGGTGTTATAAGGAAAATTGGAGAATTTTGGGAATGATGCATTACATTTGGCAAAGATGAACAACCTCCCTCCCCAGATGAAACAGGATAGATCATGTTATTATATTTGTTTTTCTCCCTTCTTGAATGTGTAAGCACGGTTAAAAATGAACTTAAGTAATAGTGACATGGAAAATTTCATTCAACCTAAGTAACCTCCAGAATTTTTCTGTTAGAATCTTTTTTATATGCTTTGGTTTTTTTCCTCTTCCATCTGTGGTTTTTGGCTCTTTTGTACATCTTTCTTAAATACCTTTCTCACCACCATTGCAAAGACTCATCACTGCAGTTTTGGAGGATTTGAAGTTCAATTATGTGCATCTAAAAATATTAACTTCAGAAAATTAAATACTGAGATTCCACAAAAAGTTCTGAGGCTAAATTTAACATTCCATCAATGTTGCATCAATATTTGGTAATCTTGTTTCCTTCTATTATTGTTTTTAAAAACCTACACATTTCAGTCCAATTCTGCAACAGTTGTTATTAACAATATACTAGCGTAACAAGAACTATTTTTCTTTTTTAAAAGAAAACATCTAAAACTCAAGCACAGGCAGTATTTATTTACCAACAATGTCAGTGTTGTGGAGAGTCATCTTATTCTCCATGTCCTGAACAAAATCACTTATTCTCTGCTGAATATCCAATGGATACAAATGTAAAGTGTTAAATGTTGCACACTAAATGAGAAAATTAGTTGCAAGTCCATGAGGGTTTTTTTAAATTCTAATGTATGTCTTTTGAGGTACGTATGCTAATATAGCTCAATGATCTGCTAGATTCTCATATCTGCTTTATTTTTCCACAGGCCACTCTTAGCATATGCTCTCCTCTTATCTTAAAATTAAAAAAAGACATTTTTAATGGATTTTTAAAAAGTAACTATTGCTGCAAGAACAACTCTGTTTAAGAAAATGTCACTAGAAATTGTTGCAATGCTATGGGTGCACAGTGAATAAGTGTGTCCATACAAATGATTGGACAGGTAAGATGTCTTAGCTGTGGGTGTCATGTCATCATATATCAAGACAGGTATGATTTGAGTAGGTCATTTGGCATATTTTCTTAAACAGGGATGTAGCATTCTAGGTTTATCATATTTTCTGGACTGCTGTGGTTTCTGTTGCTTTTGGAAATATTTTTAGTGTACAACTGTTCTAACTATATCTTACTAACCTTAAGTATAGCCTTTAAAATAAGATTGAAGTCTAAAAATGGCAAAAGGTTATTAGGAAATTAGTGTTTCATTTACTCTGAGATTCTCTTCTAAACATACTTAAAAATTAACTTTTGCTACAACTTTATTAGCTAGAAATATATTGTTGTATAACTTTGAATATTGAGTCTATAAAAGTTGCAAGTTTATATATACACATAAACCTAAGATACCATATCTGACTACTTTCAGATCAGCAATTCCAGTAACATGCATCAAATCAAATTTTAACCCACCACAATAGCTTTGAAATTTCCCTTAGGATTCATTGAATGATGCATAAAATCAGTTACAGAACATATTGAGAGGATGCGTTAAGGTTGGGCAGGCAGTTTCAGTCTGGTGAGATGATAGCAGAAACAGGAGGGAGAGAGATTTATTATTTACCAGTTCATTTACTGTCTCTTCAAGAGATGTAAATTCATAAAAGCTGGAATTCCGTTCTTCTTCATAAGGAGAAAGAACTAGTCTGTCAGTCAGGATATGCAAAGTTTGGATTGTTTTGCTTATCCCTAATAAATAGTCTATGAGAAACAGGCTGTCAGTGTTATGGGAATAGATTACTGATTTCCCCTGCAACAAAAGACTTTGAAGCCATATAAATAGTGAGTTGACTTTCTTGGCCTGTGTTTTCCCCTAGGCTGACAAAGTTCTCATAAGAATTGAATGGCCTCTGCAACTTCAAAGGATTCTCATAACAAGCCAATATGTAGGGTGAACCCTTTATCTGCACTATTGTAAATATTCTTACCGTAATCACTTTGATACTTTTCAAACCGTGCTCAGGTTTACCTTGTATTCCTGTAGTACTGATACAAGAATATTAGGCAAAACCTACTACATATAGATATTTCTTTATATTTTCCAAAGTGGCTTTAGTCAGATTTGAATCATATATCTTTACAAGTTTCTTATTTCATATATTTCCTGTCCATAAAGCAAATCTCCCAACTGTCTGATCTGGTTCAGGTGTTGATACAAAGCAACCATGATAAGGTGGTCACCTGAGAAACCCGATGAATACATTTGCGTTGTCAGTCAACGCTGCTAATACTGCACTTTAGGCAATTCTTGATCTTGTATGATGTATTAAATGACGTGCAGCCCACAGCTGCATAGAAACACTCTGTTTCTGTATATTTGCTGGCATAAGACCCTAGAGAACAGCCACTCATGAACCATGTTCTGTTACTTCTCATACTGAAACATTCTACTAAATATGCAAATAACATGTTTACAACAAATTCAAAGCAGAAGAAACAGCAGAAAATGACAAAATTAGTCGTACTAATGGTGATGTGTGCTGATTTTAAAATTGCTGTAAAAGAACAGCAAAATGACACTGATGAAAAGGCTTTTGTTATGTCATTTTGACGAAAGTGGGATCAATGCCAGAAGAGGAAAAGGCATATTACCTGGCTGCATTTCAGCTATTTCAAACCACCAAGTAATGTTATCCATTAAGTAGAGAGCTTACAGTAGTCCATGGACAAAAGGCTTCTTTGCTTGGTTTTAAAAGGTGATTGCTTTTAAATTAGGTTTGAAATAGGCAAACAAAATGAATACAGGCTTGATGTGGTCTTAATTTTAGATAGTGGGTACCAGTCTGCATAATGTTCATTAGTTTAGACTCAGAAGACTGTTTTGTGGCTGCTATGAATAAATACCCACAACTTATGTAAGTAAATGAGAAGGTTCAAACTGTACATTTATTAATGGAATTAAATTAACCAAAACAGCCTACAGCCGCATAAGATCTTCCTCCTTTTAATAGATAATCAATTATAAAGTGATATAAAAAGCCCCAATATTACATTTTCTCATACTTTTTAGCCTTCAAAAACTTTTATTCAGAGTGATAATGTGGTTTTTCTTTACTGTAAGAAATTTCATATGCTTCAGTGTTTCTCCTCCTAGTAGCCTGATGTGGTATTCTAAAATCACAACTGAGTTTTATGATTGTGTACAGTCCCCTACAGACTGTTTGGGGCCATCAAAGGAGTTGGAGGTAAGATTTTTTTCATGTATAGGGAGAGAACTGAAATAGCCCAACTTTTACTACCCATTCTTTAACTTCTTCAGAAAACTCAAATAAATCCAAGTGTTAACAACTATTTTTATATATGTGTTCAATTTAGAGCATCAGAGTGTTCCATGTTATGCATATCAGCCCATTGTACTTAGGATTAAGAAAACAGAAAGTCTGATCAAAGCACTGCGCAGCTATCACTATCTTTTTTTCTGTAGCACTACCCTACCCCTCTCCTGCTATGTTTTAAAAACACAGTGATATTTTATCTGTTGGCTTACAAGAATATTGATATAGCTTAACTTATATGAAGAATGACAACCCAAGATGTAAGACTCTTGAAAAAATAATGCTTAAAGTAAGGTTCCATTATTGATTTATCCCTATTGCTGGGATATTTTTGCAAAATGTCAGCTTTGAAAACTCGTTTTCCCCACCTTTCGCAGTTTAATTACTAAATACTGGACAAACTAAGAAAATTGAAGCACTTACACTCTATTCTAATTGATCACCATTTGCAGTATTATAATACCCTTCCTCAGAATTACTTATGCTTAGCTGCTTTCACTTGTATTGGTCAATAAATTTTAAAAATTTTCCTAAGGTGAGCTGCATGTGGAGCTAAAAGCTTTATAAGTGAACACACTCACTGTGTATGTCTTAATGTTTAGGTTGTAAGCTATTTAGGGAAAGCTATTTGAATGCATTGTCTATATCTTCCAAAAATTCCTGTCTGTGGGACATGTGGCAGAGATGGACAAATACTTTAAGCTTAAAACCAAAAGTAACAATGATGTATGTAGTAGTGATGTATATCAATGATATGACATATTGCAAAACAAAACATACCCCAAAACCCAGATGTCTGATAATTGTCCAATTTCTTTGCTGATTCAGTAGAAGCACTCTTATTTTGCATTTGGTTTTACTAAGTTCTGAAGATATTTTAGAAAGATAGCAGAAAGGTATTTACATCAGAAAATATTTAGAAAATTATAACAGAAAAACTGATCTTAGTTTGATCTAATTTTAACTGAAGGACAAACAAAAAGTAGCTCTATAACATAGATTCTAGATAGCTAAGGAGAAGCAATGAGAAAAGAAGAACTTTCACCGCTTTCAGTAAAGCACTTGGCATGATGCCACATGAGGACCTGTTCAGTCAACTAAAACACTGGGAGTTAGTAGGGAAATCACAAAATTAATAAGGAGCTGGCTGAAAGGGAGGTGATATGGGTTTAGTGAAATGGGAAAATATCACTTTGAGAAGGAGTTATTAGTGAAGTTCTCCAGTGACCACCTGGGAAGCAAACTTATTTAATGCTTTCACTAATACCCTGACACAAAAAAAATAAAAGTAAGAGAAGTCTCTCAGCGACTAAGATCTGGGGGTCATCATCAATACAGAGAAATGTTGGATTTCTGTAGTAGGGGAATTGGACAAGCTTGAAGCCTGGCACAGTAAAAGTGAGATGAAAGGTAATGTTACAAAGTACAAGATCTTATACTTGGTTAATAGTAAGAAATTATACTTCAAGCTGAGAACTGATCCACTGGAAAGAGCAGAGTAGAAGAAAGTTGTGTGGACCTGTCAATCACAGGGTAACTGTGAGGAACCAGATGAGATCAATGTGACAATAGCAGTTGCATTCTACAGACATATTGACTGAAGTCTTTCAGGAAAAGATATGGATTAGTTGATACATTGCACTTTTTTAATTCAAGATATTGTGTACAGTTTTATTTCATGTGTTTTCAAGCAGGGTGAATGCAAGCTGGATCAAATACAGTGATAACTTCAGTAATGAAAAACATGATGGGATGAAACAGAAGAATTTGACTTGGTACCATTAAGCAGAATGAAGGGTAGGGGACTTTGCAGAATGGCTGTAGCAGCCAGGAGATTTGTCAAACTTTTTCAACCATCTAACACATGTTCCTCAGCCAACGCAGGAGTGTCTTATATTTAAGCCATTAGGGTTTTTTTTAATCTTGGGTGTTTCTGAGCCCTTCTGAGTTCTTTTTTCCTGGTCAGTGTTAAAGTTTTAAACTGTCTTCCCAGTACTTAACACTTACTCTGGTCTCACCATTTTTGTCCTCTTTTATAATCACCTCTTTTTATGTTACTTCCAACCAGATATTTTTACACAGCTGTCTGTAACCTATTCTGTTGTCCACATCTCCTAACTATACCTATAGCTTTTATTTAAATGGTTTTCTTTCATTTTTTTGTTTGCCTTTCTCCTCTTTATCTGAAAGAACGTATCCAGTGACTTTTTTGTAGTTAAGAACCAAGGATGCGTGTCAGACTGATATTGCATCTGGAGGAGTTACAAAGTCATTAATACGGTATACCATAGTAGAGCATTCACGCTTCTGATAACAGCAAGCTATAAAAGGTAAAACCTACTGGCTACTTATATATAATATTCCTGTTCTGTAAACAACAATATCAAAATTTACTTTTTTGCTTGGTGTTGGTATTAGTAAACTGAATTCGTTTCACTTCCAATTTTTCTAAACCTTCGCTCTGCTTTTTCATTTAAAATTAAATAAACAAAATGTGTGAGACTGAACTTCAAAGAATAACCATTGCTCTACAAGGGCAACATGGAGAGAAAGATAGGAGTCATCCTAGTGGGTGATATCTCCCAGTGCCATGGCTTCAGTCTCTGGCAAAAAAAGTATTTGTTTTCAGAACCAGGTTTATTTCTTTCAGGGAGGAAAGAAGAGATGGTAAATGCATCGTTTAGTTCCTGGGCCTATCTTTTCTGTTTCCAAAGGAATGTCATGGAGCCTGGGCTCTGAGAGCTGTTGCCTTGTGCACCTCAAAAAGCTTTGCACACATCACACCTTTCCTCCCACACCAGTGTTTGCTTCTCCCGCCCTGGCTGCAGACAGTTGATGAACAGGGATTTTCAGGGAGTTACCTGTCAAAGAGCTCTGCTCCACGTGCTGCTTTGTAGGCTTAGGGCTTTTTGGATTGGGTGGTTCTTTTTTCTTCCCAATAAGGAGAAAAGAGATGCAATAGTTTTATCTTTAGAAAATAAGAAAAGTTATAATATAACATATATAACATTTTTTCCTATGAAATAATCATTTAAAATATACGTAATTGTGTAATATATGAAGTTTTTTTACTTAAATGTTGTTCAGTATTTTGAAGGAAAGCAGTGTTTCTAGTGCATTTATTAGAGTGGGGTTTTATTTTCATAACTTTTAAGAAATGTGTAATATCAGTGCATTGACCAGTTCCAGGTAGGACAACTGTTTCTTAATTTTGGCTGTTTTATTACAAAGTAGGCATATGATAGAAGTTGTAAATGGACTATAAAAATATTGTATTGAAGACTGAGAATTATTTAAATAATTCTTAGGGAATTCCTCTGGCAAAATTAGTGTTATCATCTTACAATATTATTGTTCTTATGTATGGCAAGGCTATCATTACTATTAAAAATAAGTTTAAAAAAAGAAAAACAGATGAACAGTTAGGGTCAACAAAATAATATAGTAATGTCTCTCTCTGTTTTGATTTCAGGATGCCATCTTTGCTAAGGTAGCAAATGTTAAGTTTTACATTTGATAGATGTTCCCTTTTCTAGTGTTGCACTCTAATTAAAATTGTAAACATGTCTGTAATAGTTACTGGCCTTCTGTATACAGGCATCCATACTGACACTGGAGTTAACTGAAAAAAGAATTTGAAATATTTTAGAATTTAAATTGGCTTTCTCAGTTTATCATGTGAAGGCTAGCATTTTTCATGGACGGCCCTATAGCACAAGCTGGTTTCATAATCATTACTTCGTGACTGTCCTAAATTAAATAGTGACTTTGGAAAACACAGATAATTACCCCTTTATAAACGGACCATCAGAATATTTATCTACTTTTTGAGATCTTTGCATAGTTGTCGTGGTTTAGCCCCAGTCGGCAACTAAGCACCACGCAGCCGCTCACTCACCCTCCCCCTCCCCGGTGGGATGGGGGAGACAATCGGAAGGGCAAGAGTAAGAAAACCCACGGGTTGAGATAAGAACAGTTTAATAATTCAAATAAAATAATAATAATAATAATAGTAATAATAATAATGATAATAATAATAATAATAATTGTAATGAAAAGGAGAACGAGAGAGACAAACAAAACCCAGGGAAAAGAAAACAAGTGATGCAACCGCTCACCACCCGCCGACCGACACCCAGCCAGTCCCTGAGCAGTGATCGCTGCCCCCCGGCTAACTCCCCTCGGTTTATATACTGAGCATGACGTCATATGGTATGGAATAGCCCTTTGGTCAATTTGGATCAACTATCTTGGGCTGTGCCCCCTCCCAACTTCTTGTGCACCTGGCAGAGCATGGGAAGCTGAAAAAGAAAGTCCTTGACTAGCCTAAGCACTACTTAGCAACAACTAAACCATCAGTGTGTTATCAGCATTCTTCTCATACTAAATCCAAAACACAGCACTATGCCAGCTACTAGGAAGAAAAGTAACTCTAACCCAGCTGAAACCAGGACAATAGTGAATTCAATAAAGAAACAAAATATTTGTACTATCAATTGTCTACCAGACGTTTTGAATCATTCAGTAGCCATGAAAGTATGTCTCAGGAAACCTGCATGATAGTGTCACTGAAGAACCATCTCCTACAACATAGGAGCTGAAACACTTCTGATGATGCAGTAAATTTTAAAAACTACAGTAAGTAGCACAATATTAAATTTAATTCATACATTTCCTTTTCCTTAGTGTAACAAATTGTGTTAGATAATGCATCTAGTTAGAAAAAAATGAGTTGATCTCATTTGTGCACTGCTAGTGGGCAGTATCACTTGAGTTTTGAGTCATAGAACATTCGTTCTGGAAAAGAAAAGAATCAGGGGTTTTTTTTGGTCTAAATATAAAATTAATATTTTTATTCACACAAAATTGAACCATTGAGTTTAATTATAGAACAACAAAGCTTTCTTTCCTGAAGATATTGAGATGCCTCTCTGATGCTTGCATTTTGAAAAAAAAAAATTGTGTAATTACAAAGTATTGCTTTTATGAGGCTAAAAAGAACCTATAAAGGATCTTAGCTTGATTATAGGTTGCTCCTTTGCTATAATGGAAGGATTACTGTCTCTCTTATACGGAAGTAATTTGGTAATTAAAAGAATAGATACATGAATCCTTTTGTAGTTTACTTAAAAAAGGAAAGATTAAAAACCTAGAGATTTTTCATGCTTTAGCAGCTGAGTGGAAAACTTGTTATTTGGATGATCTTCAATTCCTATATAGTTCTTTTGTCTAACATGACAAAATCCTTAGAAATGTAGAATTTTTAATAGGTTATGTTTAATCAGGCACACCACAGATGAAAAGACAACTCTCAGCTATTCAGCCTCTAACCTATAGGCAATTACACAAGAGGGAAGAGTATACAGTGTCATCAGATTAATCACAGAATCATAGAATGGTTTGGGTTGGAAGGGACCTTAAAGATCATCTAGTTCCAACCTCCCTGCCATGGTCAGGGATACCTTCTACTAGAGCATGTAGATGGCTACATAATTGAGAACATATCTGTCAGTTGTAGGGGACAGTGGTCCACAACAATGGTACTGCTGTGACTTGGAGCATATCACAAACACAATGTGTGTCATTCTTTTTTTATGTAAGTGTCCAAATGAGTTGTGGGACATAGAAGTGAAGTGGCCTTCTATTAATATTAGAGCTGTTTAGTACCTAGATTAGCAGAGAAAGTTTCAAGGTCTGGACTGCCATCACACTTGTCTAAATTTTTAAAAGATTATTTGAAAACTTGATGAAATTTTGGTTAACCTGAGAAATGAGATTTTTTTTCTCTTGGATTGAAATGAACATGGATGCTCACATATTTTTTTTTTTCTTTTTGAAGTTTGTTCAGTTACTTTGGTTTTAGTTTGTGTTATGGTACAAAGGTTGGTTTTGCATCAAGTAGACTTGTACCAAAATTGTATGGCAAAGGCTTCCTTAAACTAAATATAAAAATACTTTTCCTTTAAAGGCTGTATACTCTGCATTTACCAGCGTATTTTTTCATACTGAATTTAATTTCATTAGGATTTTCTTTACTTTTTTTTTTAAACTTATAAAACTTATTTTGTATTACAATCACACTTTTTTAAAAATGTTTAACAAATGTAAATACCATGCCATAAACTGTCTTCATTCTCACAGGATATTAAGTGAGTATGACTTTGCTGCACTGGTGTTAATTTTAGAAATGCTGGATACTTTTCAAGAGCAAAGTTGAAATTTCTTCATGATTCAAACAATAACTGTGAATGTGAAAAAGCAATTTTGTGTTACTCAAATTTCTCATATTGATTGAATTTTCTCATACAGGTGCTCCATGCAGAACATGTGTGTTTGCATGTGTTCTTGGTGGTTTTGCTTCTAAATGTGTTAGCAATTTGTCCTTCTTGAAGAAAAAACAAAACACACACACACACACGCACACACTCTCCAGCCCCCAAACAAAAACGTGTGATGCACTTTTGAAACTGCCTTGTCTAAATTTACTTTTTTACAGGTATTTTACATTGGGGCATTTTAGGTAATACTAAATAAATTAGAAGTGTCTTGGCAAGCCTTGTGAAATAGCTTATCAATACTAGCAATTTCTACTGTGCTGCAGAGTAAGTGCAAAAAATAGGCAGTAAATATTTGTGGATTGAGATTATTCACAGTATTTCAGGTGATGCACTGCATTTGCTTCAGTTTTGTCTTTAACTGTTATACAGTATTGTACTCTGTACTTCTACCAGTCCATCCTAGTTGTTGCTTCTGTTCCTTGGCAGACAGAGCAATTTTGGAATTGATGCAATGACATGCTCTGTTTTTTCCAGTTTTTCTCCTCCCCCCTTTTCTGTATTTAGAGAGATTTGTTCAGGTACACAACTATTTATTATTCTGGCTCTGAATTTCTGCAGTTGTGAAAGGAATCATGTTTGACCAGAGAGAAGTAGTAGAAATTATTTTAACACTGTTTTTTAAAAATGACATTAACAAATGTGTTTGGACAATGATTAATGCATATTCTTCTGAGACTGAAATGGGGGAGATTACTAATGCCAGTTTGATCTGGAAACCATGTTTTCATTGATATCAAGAAAAAAGCCCCATAAAAACTGGCTTACCAGAAAAGAAATTGTATACTTTAATTTTATATTCTGAATGCAGAATTCGCTTTGTTTTCCATTTCAGTCTGTCCTGTATGTTTTGTACTCTGAGGTCCATTTGTATATTTCTTTTCTGAAAATGAACTCATATGAATGACTCTTACAGCAGTACTGCCATCTTAGTTCAGACGAAGGTGCTGACTACTCTGCTGCATTGGCCTTAACTGTCAAATAACTTCTGGTGTCTGACTTTGGGTACACTGTCATGTTTATTATGGTCTTACTTCTGAAAGTCATTTTCATGTTAAATGCTTCTCTTCTTACAGGGTGATACTTGTCAGTCAATTTAATTGAAATGTCATGCTGACCTTTATTTGAAATACTCTGAACTTCCTGTAGTTGTTGGAAGTTCTTTTTACTTTGATTCCAATTAAAATCCTTAAATTACCAGTGCACAAAAACTGCATGCTAATTAACCTTATGAAGCTGCCTGCTAATTAATCTTACAAACAACATATCTTTTGCAGAGGTAGTTCAGCTGAGTCTGCCTGAAGATCAAAAACTAAGCACCACTGCAGCAACAGTGGGACAAAGTGCTGTCTTAAGTTGTGCGATCCAGGGAACTCTGAGACCTCCTATCATCTGGAAGAGGAACAATGTTGTTCTGAATAGCTTAGATTTGGAAGATATCAATGTAAGTAAGAGAAAGCTCTATTTAACAACTTATTATCAAAACTCTTCATAAAGAATAGAAAGGTGATATGTAATAAGCTTCATACTCCTGATGTTTCAAAGAAAACAAATGGAAATTATATGCCTGCCAAACTCAGTCTGTTTTTATTTTGCTGCGTATTCAAACCCTTGTTGCTAAATGTAGAGAAAACATGTTTCACAGACCAATCATTTAAAAGAACAACTATAGCAATAAAAACACATGAGGACAAAATCGCAGCCCAAAATATAGTCAGCATTATACATTCAGGGTTATACAGCCTTCAAACATCTAAAAGAAATCTGTGAAATGCACATTTTAAGAAATGCATAGTGACTTAGTACGAACAGATCATAATATTAACCTTATCTTCTAATAATTAAATAAAAATGTATTTTTTCGGAAGTATTTTACTACAAAATTGGTTGTTTTACTGATTCCTCCAAATATTCAGCAGTGTATATGGTACTTCTCAAAGAATCACCAGTGAATATTAGTATAACTTAGAAATCTTTTTTTAGGGAGGTAAATATTTGCCACCTAACTTTGCCATGACTTCAAATTATGGAGCAAAATAGAAAATGAGAAACATAATTACATCTTCTGACAAAACTCTAAAAATAAGCTTTCAACTGTATTTTGTTTGCTTGCCGGTATGCTTACTTTGCTTTGGCCATTTTATATTAGCAAAGTTATAAATGTGGACAAACTGTTACACTGGGAGTTGTGCTTGCTCTCTGACCCGAGTGAGTCTGAAATCACTGGAACTGTTACGTGTGTGGAATATCACCGCAATCAAATATCTAGTTTGTTAATTTTTATTTCATTTTCTTATGAATGCTTTTATTTCTAAGGTGGCAATTGTATTCGCACATCACCTTTGTTTTGTTTGCTGTTTTTACATTAGTTCTGTTTGTAAATTGAGCTTCCTCACAGTGGTGCTTTGTAAAATAAGAGGCAGTTTCAAAGCTCATCTTGCTTGAACGGTAGCTTTAAGTGACTTGAGAGGCTTAAGATAAAACCAGCATCCTCTGAGAAGTTCCCAGTTAAATAATTGTTGCTTTTGTTAGTTTAGTATTAATCATATGACTGACGTTCAAAAGTGTCTTGCCCACATTCACAAGGCCTTTTATGGAATATTTGTTAGCTTTCTGTAAATATTCATGTTGCTCGTAAATAATGATTTGGAGTTCTTACTAATCACTTCCAAGTATAATACATGGCATGAGCTGTAGATAGAAACAGGAACATGCATCTGGACACAGAGAAATAAAAAGGAAATGATGAATAGAAATAATGAAGCTAACAGCTCAGTTTCAAACTGAAAGGTTCAGTTGACTGTATTTGCAGATGTGAAAAGAGCAAGTGTTTTCAAAGTCTGATACATACATTTTGAGTATGAAAATGGAAAAAAAAAACCAAAAAACCAAAAAAACCAAAACCAACAGAGAGACCTCTTGTGCCAGGTGCAGGTACCCAGGTGTTGGCAGCGGGGGCTGGAGGGGTGACCTCTGAGGGAAGAGGCCAGGGGCTGCCCCATGCCGGACACAGCCAGTTCCAGCTGGTACCAATGGACCCACCACAGGGCACAGCTGAGCCTCTCAGCCACACTTGTGGCACCTCTGGGAAAACATTCAGAAAAGGGCATACAAGACTAGAGCAAGAGGGGAGTAGAGAACAAAAAGAATGAGAAACAACAGAGGCAAGTCCAAGGCAGGAGAAGCAGGAGGTTCTCTGTGGTGGGGCAGATATCCACAGCAGCCACACTGGAGCAGGTTTATCTTGAAGGACTTCAGTCCATGGAGATTCCTGGCTGGAGTAGACAAAAAGGGTGAGGAGAAAGGAGATGCAAAGAGAAACTGCTGCATACTGACCATACCCCTCTAACCTTCTGCACCACTTGGGCAGAGGGTAAAGGAGTTGGGAGTGAAGGAATGAAGTTGAGCCTGGGGAAGGGGGGAGGAAAGCTGTTGTTTTAATAATGTATGTCTTTTTGTTTCCCACCACCCAAATTAGTAATTATTTGTTTATTTTAGTTGAAAATAAATTAAGCTACATTTCCCAAGTTTGAGTCTGTTTTGCCCACCATGGTAATTAGTAAGTAATCTTCCTGTCTTTATTTCAACCCATGAGCTTTCTCATTCATGTTCCTCTTATTTTCTCCCCTTGTCCTGCTGTGGAGTGTGGAGGGGGAATGAGTAAGTGAGCAGCTGGGTGGGAGTTTGGCTATTAGCCAGGGCCAACCCAGCACACTTCTGAAGTACTTATCACAGCTGGAAGAGAGTGGAGTATGGAATTTTTGAAGACTCATGGGATGCCCAATTTGAAGTCAAATTGCAGAGGTGATCAGACATTCAAAGCAAAGTTGAAATTGCTACAATTGGCCAGATTTGTTTATATTTAATAGGAAAAGAGGAACGTGTGATGGTGTACTGGACTGACAGGCCACAAACATAAAAATGAAGGTCTGCAAAGTATTACCTGAGTGCTGGGATGATGTCTGTGTGTGCATTTTGTGTACAGGTACAGTAAGAACTGTAAAGGGAATAAAAGCTTCCAGTGACAGGAGCGCATAATTCTGAAGATGAATGTATTCATTGTTTATTTGTTAGCTTAAGAAAAACATAAACAAACTGGAATGGTTGGAAGACTTTTTAAGCAAAAATTATGTTAAAGCTTAGTCCTTTAATATTAACACTTTAGTTATGGTTCAAATATAGAAAGAGAATGACAGATCCAATATCCATGGAGTGAGGCACTAAAATTAATAGCACTTGAATATAAATAGGTGATATTCATCTAATATGTCTTTGTAGCTAAATAACAAAGGGTGGAAGAAAGAGTTAGTGGAGTCTGGATACAACAAAAAAAAAAAGAATGGGCATAAAGACATTGAGTTAAATTGGTCCCCAGAGTCTCTTTTCTTCAAAATTTATTTTACATGTTTCACTGTTTACACTGATCTGATCCCACTATATTTGTTTCTAGATCTTTCCTTGGTTTGTTTCTTTTTTTTTTTCCATATTTCTTTGGTCATTCTGTACCTTTCTGAACCTTGTTCATCATATATACCCTGTTTGGTTTCACTTTTGCTTAAAGGTTGTTATGTAGTGTCCTGGTTTCAGCTGGGATAGAGTTAATTTTCTTCCTAGTAGCTGGCATAGTGCTGTATTTTGGATTTAGGATGAGAATAATGCTGATAACACACTGATGGTTTAGTTGTTGCTAGGTAGTGCTTGCACTAGTCAAGGACTTTTCAGCTTCCCATGCTCTGCCAGGTGCACAAGAAGCTGGGAGGGAGCACAGCCAGGACAGCTGACCCAAACTGACCAAAGGGCTATTCCATACCATATGATGTCATGCTCAGTATATAAACAAGGGGGAGTTGGCCAGGGGGCAGAGATCACTGCTTGGGGACTGGCTGAGCGTTGGTCAGTGCGTGGTGGGCAGTTGCATCACTTGTGTGTACCCCCCCCCAGGTTTTGTTTCTCTCTCTCTCGTTGTTCTCCTTTTCATTACAATTTTTATTATTATTATTATTATTATTATTATTATTATTTTATTTCAATTATTAAACTGTTCTTATCTCAGCCCATGAGTCTTTCTTAATTTTGCCCTTCCGATTCTCTCCTCCATCCCACCGGGGGGGGAGGGTGAGCGAGTGGCTGTGTGGTGCTTGGTTGCCAACAGGGGCTAAACCACAACAGTCCTTTTTGGCGCCCAACATGGGGCTCAAAGGGTTTGAGATAATAACAGATTAACCACAGCTTATTGAGGAATTTGTATCTGTTTATAGTTGCGGGTCACGATATTGATTCATCTGTTCTCGATCTTAGTTTATCTGATCTGCACCATGCTCCTTTTTTTGCCATACGTGTTAAAGATTGGTGTTGGTTTTTGCAGTTTGCTGTGCTCTGCAGTGATTAGTGATGTTTTGCCTGGGAGATTTGTTATTAAAACACTGACCCTGAGTTTTATTTGGTATTTGGGTTTTGTACTGAAACCATAAATGTACTTCGGGTACCACCTTATGGAGACAACTAGCAATTATACTACTTCTTCTGAGAGGTTTTTTATGGAGGAAATAGAGAATGAATGGCCCCTTCACTACCTTCTTCTATGATGTTTCCTCCTTCTTTACAATAGCTTTTCAGTATTTTGAACATCTTTGGGTAGTTAAGATACATCTTTTCATATTTCTTGGGAATATTGTTTCAGTTTTGTCTAAGGTTAATAAGAAATTTAAGAATATCATCCAGAGATCTGTACCAAGGCTGGATAGTTATGAGTGGCAGGGTGTGTGGGATAGCATGGGCAAATGCCTGGGATGGTGGGCGCCTCCACTGTTTTGGAACTTCACCCCTGAGCAAGTGCAGAAAATTAGTAGAATATTTGGAAAAAGTATGCTGTCACCCTGGCAACTCCAGAGAGACACAAATCACTGCAATGTGCTGGGGCCTGGCCCATGCCTACCGAGCCCTGTTCAACACTATTCAGAACCCTCAAGGAGAAGAGAAGGTCTCTGGATCTGACGACAATGTGACAGACACTGCGGCTGCTCCAACCCTGGCCACAGGCACTGCGGCTGCTCCAACCCTGGCCACAGGCGCAACGGCTGCTCCAACTCCAGCCACAGGCACTGTGGCTACTCCAGGGAACCAACCCGTGCCGGTACCAGTCGCCCCTATACACAAGAAGAAATCATAGAAGCGAAAGTCAGCTCATTTAGAAAGGGATGATGAAGGAACACGGCCATCACAAGGAGAGGAGGAGGAAGAGGAAGAACTCA
>VYZW01014039.1:27970-46527 GCA_013401315.1 Balaeniceps rex | reverse complement strand
AAAAAAAAAAAAATTACTTGCATGGGAAGACTCACACTCAACAGGCGCTACTGCTTTTCAAATCACCAGTTCAAGGAGCTTTAGATAGATAAGATGGTAACACACAATTTCAGTATCTATGACCGTTATCTTCTGTTTATTGCTCAAACTACTTCTTCACTGAAGATGGAACCACATAATTCATACGAAAACTACAGCCCTTTTCAGGACTTGATGAAAACCTAAATATCAATTCGCCAACATGCTTTTAACACTAATGCCAGGATTATTTTTTCTTCCCTCCTGCACACACTTCATATTGTTGTTTTCTAAGTACAAGCATACATGGAATTTATTTAGCAGCTGTCACATAAGATACCAAACAGTTTCACAGTTTGTACATAAACCCCACTCTCAAAAAGTTAACATTTGGGGGCTGAGGTTCTTCATTAATGCCTGCAGAGAGAAGAGGAGTTCCAATTTGACAAAAGCCTGTTTCATTCTTTGAGATACACTGTGGGAGACCAAGAAACCCAATTTCCCACATCTCACCTAAAACACAAATCTCCTCCAAAACAGTAGACAGGCAAAATCCTCCTGCCACCCCACAAAAACCAACCTCTCACCAAATGCTCATGACACAGCTTTCCAGACCAGAAAACACAGCATCTGCTCTCCTGCCTGTTGCCTGCCAAACCCCCTCAGGTACCACAGCTGACATGCTTCCCTGCAATCCGCAGGGAATTTGAAGCCAGCAGAGGTGAGTCCCACCCTGGCTAGCAGCATCGCAGCTCAGCCGGGCACACGGGGCTGCCTGGCCCCCTTTACTGCTAAGGTTTTCCTCGTCAAAGCGTCTTCCTTTTGAAGGTTTATGAACAGTTCTTAAAATGTTTCAGTTGAAGGTAATCTTTCAGTAGTAAATATACAAGAAAGTCATCTCATCTGCTCTTCAAGGGCTCACACCAACAAGATCTACTATGCTGCAGTAGCACTTCAGGCAACATGGAAGGGATTAGGCTAATTTTGGGTTTGGAGCATGGAGATGGAATAGATAGCTTCAGGAGGTGCTTTCTAGCCCTACCAATCCCAGGTTCAAAGCTCACAAGAAGCACACCACAACCAATACTTCTGAACCTGAATGATCACCGTTATTTGGCACCACTGCACCGCTGCCATTCAGCCGGGTTCAAGCTGGCATGGACACGCTCCAAGCTCTGCTGGAGAGACAAACGTGGCTCCTGCACAGCTGCACTGGTAGCTTTCTGCCTCGCTCCTGCATCTGTTATATCTCCATTATCCTTCTGCACATCGCCGTATCGCTGTAACGCATGCATTGAGAACACCACCTTCTTGACCATGGCAGCACCCTAATCAGACAGCAACCCCCCCTTTTGTGCCATACCTCTCAACATAACAAGACAGACAATACCCAACAACATAACAGTTCGATGGGAAATAATCAGGTAAGCAGAGACTGGAGAGTTTATTCCCCCTCGCTGTATTAGTTTCTACAATTACTATACACACATCACTTACTTTCCGGTTGTTTTTCATTAGGTGTTATTGATCTCACAAAATCCTGTGGTGTCATAAAAACCTCCGATTCACCGTGCTCGTTTATGACCTTCAAAGTGGCAAAGTATCTGAAGATTTTGTCCGGCGTGGAGTAGGCTCTGATCCTGTTCTCGTATTCCATCACCTGGAAATGAAATTTAACCAGCATTACATGTGCACGGTTCCTCCCCCAACACCTTGGTCCTCTGAAGGTTTTGCCACACAACAACAAAGTTGTATGCAGCAACACAACACTTGAAAGAAATAATGTTGAAAGGGTCAAAACTCCTCATATCCTCAGCCTTTGAACTACCAGGAAAATTGGAAGTATCATACTCCAGATGTCCCAGAATTAAGAACAAACACTAAAAGTCTTTACTATTGATAAGTTTTGACTCTTCATGATGGCAGAGAAAAAACAAATTAACAAAATCCCTGAAGGTGCTTTTAAACACAAACATAAAAAAGCACTAGCATCCCATCTGTGAAGCCAAAGCAGCTCAACATTTTAACCACAGTGTTGAGGGGTCTGATTTATGATTAATAAATGAAGTAAAAAAAAAAAAAAGTCTTGGAGAGCTGAGAGAGACCTTTACTTTCAAGCCCAGTCTTGGAAAAAACTACTTGGAGCTGCAGCTGGTTGCTCAGCCACCCAACCTCATTTTTTCCTCTTTTCTATCACATTGGCAAAATTCTGCAGAAACATTCTTTACTCAGTCCTCTTCTCCCCACCAATCTGCCACTTGACAACTCTGCCAGTACCGATTATTTTGTACCTAGAACTGGTTTCCCCAACACACAGCTAGAATTAATCAAAGAGAACAGAAAGCTTTTATAAACAAAAATCACAACATAAGGCCACAAGGGAAGAAAAAAGGCACAAAGACCTACACTTCATTATGTATTAGAGCAGCAGAAAACTTTCTTTCTTAGTTCAGCTTTTTATCCCTGCATTATACACCATGTTTAACAGTCCATAACGTACTTGAAACCTTCAGCACTTCTGGCCAAGAGCCATGGGGGGGATGACACACGACCAAAACCAAAAAAAACCCAACCAACTATCTGCTGGAAGAGAACAGGCAAGATCAAGGATACTGCCAAGACATCTGTAGATCATTTATGGCTTTGGTCCTGTTTCAGCCTTGTCCTTTAACTCGAACAACTTCTCTACCCTGATGTTATCAGAAAGAAAACACCCTCTCTAATTTTTCATATTTCTAGGATAAAACAAGCCAAAGGCTTTTAATCCCCCAACCCAGGCTTGGGTAAAGTAGCTGGGGAAAGCAGAGCCTCTCTCCTCTACACTTGTTCCAGCTCAGCTCTCCAGCAAAGGGAACCAGGAGACAAAGAACGCGCGACAGAAGGTCCCACTGATACGGCTTTGACATTATCTAAAGTATTCTCCCTATTCTTCTTCACATCACGATAGCTTTTTTATAATCCAGCCCATCAGGAACATAGAAATGTCCTTGCATCAACCAATACAACCAGCTCCCTCTTTTCCTGTAGCCACCTGCATAGAAGAAAATTTTTGTCACTACTCCCTTTTGTTACTACCCTTTGCACCTAGAATCAAACTCCATCCCATTTTTATCGCTTCAGTCCACAGGGTCCTCCAAAGATAAGGGCATTGGATCAAAAGTAATTGTTTTATTGCAAAGTTACAAGTCACCATCTATCAGCCAAACCGCAGTAAATGACAACACGCATTTTCCCAGCTCTTTCCAGCTGCAAAGCTGCATGTGTCTTTGTCCACAGCTCCCACCTGGCAGGCGGTAACTTATAATGCCAAAGTGATCTTTTGACTTGTGATTGCAGGCCCATACCATGACCTGATCTCATTACAAATAACACCCCACCCAACTTGATCAGCCAAAAAACATAGTGAAGTAACTTTTACCTTCGAGCAAGAGAACTAAAACCAGCTACAGTGTCAAGCCCAGGACCGGAGCCAAGAGCAGACACCGCAGACCACAACTAACAGCTCCCTCCATCCATGACACCCTTTCAACACAGCCTGCTTTCTAGCTAAAACACTCGTCTGCCTGAGACTTTACATTACTCCTGATTTTCCAAGCCGGTGGAATAATTTCTTGCAAGGTGCTATCAAACACTTTCCTTCAACCCAGCTAGGTAAATGCACCTCTTTTACTCAACAACTCCACTGCTGCACCAGAGACGTTAGTCTTGACATTTCTGCCAGCAAAACCATGTTGCATCCCATTCAGTTTCACATCTGCAATGGATCTCTCCTCTGTATCTGTTTTAAGATCTTACAAAGATGATACGACAGGTCTGTTGCTGTCAGGTACTTTTCTTCTCATTTTTGAAGTATTGGCACTGCCGTTGTTCCTCGCCTAACAACTTTACTGAGATTCCTCCTTACCGCTCCAGCAACTCTACTGCCAACTTTTTCTTATCCCAAGCTCAGGGTGATCCTCAAGACCCCTGCTTTATTGATGTTAAGCAGTCCACATTTTGCTTTGACTTCGGGCACAGCAATTTTCCAACACCCCTTTCAGATCCATGCCTCACCTTCAAGTCCACCAGGATCATCACTTGCAACAGAAGCAAAGCATCCATTTGCTACGTGGCCCTTTCCTAGATCATTTGCCATCCCGTCTTCTATCCACGCACACTGCAAAATGAAAAGCTTCCTCGGATGTCTGCCAGACACTCATGAGGATGCAATTTTGGATATGCAGCTCTAGAGCAGGGAGGGTCAGTCTATTGTTCAAAAGCCATGTACAGCTCCCAAAGCGACGTGGCGTGGCTCGCAAAAGCCTAATAACAACACAGGCTAAAAAACAGGTCTCATGTCTCAGCATGCAGCACAACCACCCCGCACAGATCTGCAAACCCGGAGGTTTGTCCCCATGCAGTCTGTGGTTTCATGAGAAATATAAAAGTGTTTTGGGGCTTCCCCTCCTCCAACAAAAGCAGCTGAACATCCTTGCAAAGATGGGACCTAGGGGTGCAGCAGGTGGAGAGCTGCATCAGGTCTCAGAGCAGTATCAGACAGCAAAATGGGAAGTTAAGGATTTTTAATGACCATCTTCTTCTGACAGTTTGCCGTGTCTGGACAAAGAGAGATAAGCTGACCTACCATCTCCATGAAAGCTGAAAGCAGCCCCTCTAAGCCCACTGCAGTACAAGGAATGGGTGTTACCTGTTAAGCGATTTGAGTTTCAGATCCGGAAGGGAACATGATTACGTACAGCTACTCAAAGTTTCGTGGGAAGCTACTGTTAGTTTTAACTATTTGCAACCTTTTGAGTTCCAGCAATTAGCTGTGACATACACAAGACCCACAATTTTCAGGACAAATACCTTCCTGAAAAATTACGAGGAACAACAGTCTTGAATAACTCACAATCTAGACCAAAAAAGTAGAATCTAAACCACTTGTTTAGTATCTCACAGGCTGTTTTCATCACAGCCAAAATCACACTTCTTCCTCAAACTTCCCTATGAGAAGTCAGCAAATGCAGCAACACTTCTTCCCTTTTGCCCACAGCTGAACTCACAATTACCTCATTTTTGCTAACATGATCTAATCAGTTGGCAAAAACTAACAAATACACTACAACCCATCTCTCTAAATTTCAAGATTGGCTTGAACATCAAGCCAGACCAAGAAGGGAACAGCTGAGACCCTACAAACACGAACAACTCACTTATTCAAGACTGAGTGCTAAACACAAAGTGGGCAATAATATGAGTGCCCTGATCTCTCTATATAAATGCAGAGATAAAAAGCATGCGTGTATGTATTTGGGTGTACACACCATCATTTGTGAGGTTTGTTTTTTTTTTAACACTACTTCTAAACAATCTGGACATAAAATCATCCCAGGCAAGTCTCTCCTCCCACGACCTCTCGCCTATGAAATACTCCAAAATATTTTCCTGGCAAAGCGTGAGCCCAGGCAGCTGCCTTCCCCCAGTACACACCAGTCCTCAATGCAGTGGACACCAGCCAGAAACTCTCATCCTGCCCCCAGAACTACAGCCTCATGTAATCAGGGGCCTCCAGACAGATATTATGTGACCAAAAGGGAAGAGTCCATTTTTGGTATTTATTAATAGAGTAGGTACCAGAGGAGAAAGATGATCAAGTAATCCCTATTGCTCTACAAGAGTGAAGTTGCTGTTGAGACAGTCAGTGTTTATGCTAAGCCTCAGGTTAAAAGGAAAAAAATTAAACCCTGTGCAGACATGAAAATAAAGCTCTAAATTAACATTTCAATTCAATTCCAGAGCATCACCAGGGCCTCCCTGACTGTGCAGCAGAACGGGAACTCTGGCAGTCCAGCTCCACTGCGCACATCTTAGCAGAATAGATTAATTAGGATTTATTTTCTTTGGGGTTTCTACTGTAATGCACGCTAAAACAAAGTCTTAGCACGACTAACACTCCTAAGGCAGCATACCTGCAGGACCCAGCAAATGCTGCAAGCAGATCTTGATAAAGCAGTTTAATGCTGCTCGCAAACTCTTTTAGCAAGTTAATTAACATGTCAGCCCACCCACATCATGTATTACTTGCTCATTAGCCTTCAAACTATAAAAGCACTCAAACAATCTTTTCCTTTCCTCCCTTATGCAGTCAAGATCTATACATTGCATAGGCTTCAAGGTAACACGCGCCCTGGAACCAGCCACACACGATCCCAGCCCCCGCAGGTGCCAGATGATTTCTATTTAAACTTCCTCTTCACCAAATCACTACCCAAAATAGCAATGTCATGCCTAATGTATTATTTCACCACTAATCATCAACTTCATTAAAAGCAACAGCGGGATAACAAACAAGTGTTATCTTTATCACTTTAATTTTTAATTGAAAGTGTTTATCACTTTCAATTAAGCTTAATTTTTTTCTCAAGGAAAAACATGCACTATTTCCAATTAGTATGGGAAGAACTAGAAAGGGTTTTTTACTGTGGGTTTTTTGTTTGTTTTTTTAAAAACATATAGAAAAGTCAGGAATTCCCTAGGTGCTACACTACTAACTAGGGGAGCGGCACATCCTGGGAGCAGCCCTGATTTTGAGTCAGGAGCTGGGGCACACCTTCCTCTGTCATCTGAGATGGAAACATTCAAACATACCTCCGGAGATGACTCATGAGGGCAACCACTGATCAAACACCAAGCCCACAAGGGAGCCGCTCAAACATAAACACGGAACCCAGCACTTGGGAGACTACCAGTTACACCCTGCATTAAACGAAGCAAAAGCAACGCTGGCATTCAGGTCACAGAAGGTACATTCCATCTTAAGGCTAGAGAGGAAAGTGCTTATGTTGGCAAAAAGATTGTGAGGTCTGTTTTAAACAGCGCTCCCCCCACTGAAATCACTGCTCTGATTTGAGCACTGTAGGACGAAGGAAGGCTGTGGACTGAGACGGGATCCAGGCTGCACGTCATTCCCACCAGACCTCTTGGGCACCCTCCATGCCTGGCTCATGTCTTATTTGCAAAGCGAGGCCACATTCCTCCCTGCCTAGTGTGGTAAGGAGAGAGCTGGTCAACGTAGGCACATCTCCTAACAACTGGAATAAAAGTCCTTGCTTGCAAACGAATGTTCTCTGGCTTCCCTAGCCAGAATCGACCAGCCACGTNTTGCTAAAAAAAAAAAAAAAAAAAAAAAAAAAAAAAGAATCAATTATTACATTCGCTGTATCAACAAATGTTCTTTTTTAAACATAAGAGTGTGGATGAAGGTGGATTGTTTCTTTGCTCTTTGCAACCTGCCTCCATCTGCTGACACTGGAAAAAATAACCCGCTTTTCTTGAGTGGTACTGGCAAGAGTCAAAGTTTTGCTGAAGCTGTCGGAGTACCTGACGCCCAGTTGCCAAGAAAATTAGAAGCTGAGAACCCATATTCCTGGACAATTCTGAATATCTCAGCATAGTATCTTAGAACATAACTTCTCTGAGCTGCCACCAGCATGCCACAACAGGGAGAGTTTGAAGCCCTAAATACCCCAAGGCACTTGAAACTTCAGGTTGTGTAATCTACTCTAACCAAGAACAGAATATGATTCAGCAACTTCAAATGAAACAGCTCTTAATTTTTTATGAAAAGCTGTTAAGCCACTATATACGACCATCCACAATTTAACAGCTAATGAGATGCAGGCTCCAGGATATGGACTTAAAAAGATTTATCAGAAGCAAATCATACAGAAAGGAACTGTGAAGAACATATACTCCCGCTCTCCTCTTTAGCACCGCAAAGATATTAAATCATCAAACACAGCCCAATAAAACTGACATCCAGACAGGTTTAAAAAATAAAATACTGCTGTCTGCCAACTCTCAGTTACAGGACTCTCCATCAGACCAAATTGTACATCTTGTAATAACAGTGGTTACAGATAGTACCAAACTAGTTGTCAGACAGTTCTGAGGAGCTCAGAGCTCTCAGAATTGCCCAACAGTGAAGGCAGGTCACAAGTTGACAATATAGTTCATTAGTCAGGCTTTCCTCCTCTTGAAAACGTGTCCGATATGAAAATTAAATAGGCATAAGCATCAAGAGAGAGACACGACTAACCACGAATAGGGAGTGAGGCTGTATTTCGTGTATTCTACATTTACGTAGAATAATTAAAGGAAAAATTAAAGTACGCCTTTCCTGTAACTCTCCTTTCCACACTCATCCTCTACTTCTTCCTACAAATGTTGTGTATGTTCACAGGCAAATGGATGGACTCAGACACACATGCTGGATGCCCTAGATGGTTTTAAAGCTTTTGCACTGATTCCCTACTTTGCATGCACCATCCTAACAGCCATGAAGGCAGGAGCCTTGATTTCTCAGTGAGCCACTTCTCGGACATTCAACTGGAGATGGGAAAAAGAGGTCTCCATTTCAGAGGATCAGTGTACTGTGCTTTCCAAATAAACACGTTTCAACCTAAAGAAACTCAAGGTAGCATGCCAAGAAAGTAGATTCCCAAAACAGTAAGGTCCCTTATAAAATAAAGACAAGTACAGAGCAAAAGCCAGACTCTATACACGCGCTGAACCACAATCTGAATAGAATGTTCTGCAAGTTTCCTCCCTTCTTCTAGTGCAGCGCAATGGCTGCAGGTGGAACACACCCAAGTTTGGTACCTTACGGTCCCTGAACCCGGAACGCTTCTTCTTCTTCCCGTCCGGCTGAGCCTCCTCATTGCCCGATGCAACGGCCTTTCTACCCTCACTGCCGCTGCTCTCCTCCTCCTCCTCCTCGTGCTTCTCCTTCTTGCTCGGCTCTGTCCTCGGATCGTGTTTTACAGAGGACGAGTCTTCTGCGTAGGCCCTGTACAAGGGAAAAGAAAACACCAGTTTAGGGTATCGAGAGGGGTGCTAAGGCTACAAAGATGGCCCTGCAAGGCTCTCCCTGAATGAAACACTTGTTACAGTTCAGCGTGGAGGATTGCAAAGCAAAAGCAAAGAAGTGATCAGTCTCCTTGGAATATTGTGTGCTTTTCCCTGCTGTAATCAAATTCCCACCCCCTCACCCCAAAACCCAAACTAATAATTATGGTAAGTTTTCCCAGTCCAAGAACACCAGAGCAAATCACTCAGTGAATTTTTGTACCCTCTCCCAAAAACCACACATGGAAAAAAGATTGGGAAGGGCACACCATACCTCCTCTAGCGCTAAATTCCACCCTCGCTCCCCCAAAAAAGATTTATGTAAGAGTGATAGAAATGTGTTTTACCATCAGCACTGCAGGATTCAGAAAGAATAGCCTCTTTGTTTCAGCTCAATTGATTCATTTGCTATCTCCAGCAAGTGACAGGCTGTTTTATTTCCCTCCTCCACCAATGACTCTTCTAAACTCCAGTGCTACAGGATTTGTGACAACAAAAAACGGAGTTGTTTATCCTCAAGCTGGAAATGCAACTCTGGCAGAGCAAAGGACCCCTGTCCCTTGCTGTTCAAACACAAAGATCTTCAGCGACCGTGTTTGTAGAGCAAGACTCAATACTCAAAATCGCTCAGTCTAAGCCGTGAGCAACTGGCAGAATTGCAACTGGCAATAGGGTGGTTAAATAAAAAGCGGGATAAATCCATAAGCCAAACAATGCTATGGCTTTCCTGTGCTTTACTTGTATAGCGGTTTATAACCAGACGGAGCTCAGACCACATTAACATCAGTGAAATTATCATCTCTCAGGATACATTAACATGTCACAAGCACAAAGTGAACGGTTTGACAAAATTATTTCTCATTCTGAAGGGCTCAAACAGCTCAGTCAAACATCCTAGCCTCCCTGTAACTTAAGCGAAGCCACCTTTACTTTGCATTCCTGGTGATTTATTTTGGATTAATCACAGGGTACGGGGCTCGCACACAGTTAGGTGCCGCTCATTAGCCAGCAGCCTTCAGACGAAGGCTGGTACTTTGGTACTCCCTGTAACTATGAACATGGTCATTTACAGCTACATGAGTTTATTCAAGAAAGGCTGCCTTGGGAGAAAACCAAAAACAAACCAAGATATTTTTTTTTAAGGCTCCCAAGCTCTATGGCTATGCATATTTCATCCTACCAGTTTCCTGGAAAACACAGATGTGGTATGTAAAATTAACAGAGAAGAGTCTGTGCCTGTCTGCCCAGCAGTAGACAGCTCTGCAGCAATCTCAGCTCATCATCTTCCAAAGAGAAAAAATGAGGGTAGGAGCTCCTTCAATTAATTTAAATGCTACCAAAATAAAAGACAACTCACTCCTTACCAACATCCAATAATTTGCTAACAGTCACCGTACAGGAAAAATGGGGAAGGACTAAAGAACTCAAATCCTTCCACAGTACTGGTGGGAAGCAAAGACTTTATTATTCTAGAATAAACTCCCAAAGAGCATACTTAAGAATAGAGTGAATCATGACGAAAGCAAATTAACTTTTGTTCATATTGTGGTAACTACTTCAGCGAACTACCGAAAGCACTTGAACAACCACCACCAAGTTCCCAGCATTGCTTTGAAATGCGATAACCCATGGCACTACAGCTGGGTTAAAGCAGTTCAGAGGTTTCTAGTCCACGCTGGGACAGGATACAATTCCATTGCAAGGGTTTGATTTAATAAAATAACACAAATGCTTGGTGAAGAGCAGTACTGACCAAGCCTTTTCACGCAAAATGAAGTCTAACATGCCAGCCTTTTCTTTCTGAAAAGGTCCTGAGCCTTTATCTGCCAATATATTTTCTTAAGTTTTACAAGCAAACCATCATCTTTAAGACTTCCACTGAACCAAACTTTGAGACAGGATCCAAACCCGAGTCCTCCACGAGCATCTTAAGACAGGGAAACTATCTCCCCAGAAGAGCCAGGCAGCTGATCTGTCTCTTGGAGCACAAAGTCCATGCTGGCATCTCTCCTGAAGCCTTTCCTGAAAGTTTAATCAGCACTGGCACATCCTTGCGGAGTTGTGGTTTTGGCTGATACGCAGTTTGCTAGAATAAGCTGTTGCCAGCTGAGGCTACAACAGCAGCGCTGACAAGGAAAGCCCTTGTGTAGGCAAGACACCAGTCTTAAGTAGCTCTGAGAGAATCTCTTGGGAAAAGGTCCTGCGGACAGAAAAAAAAGCAGCAGAAAATTGATTGCTTATCTACACAACCAAGCTAGTCTGTATGAAACATGCCAGAGAATAGATGTATCAGTGAAGATTTGCTCCTGTAATGCTTGACTGACAGCTAGCAAACCAGGGAAGGGATAGATGAAATTCAAAATCAAACATTTTCAGCAAATCCTACGCATTCCTTCAATCCATCACGCTGTCAAGCCAGTTGGCTACAGCAATAAAGACGTAGGCTGTTTGAATACAGTCAGCTTTTTTTCCCCGCTCTAGTTATCTAGGTAATTAACTCTGCTCTACAGTTAGATCACCTTCCCAGCATACAAGCAAGATGGGCTATGAGAATAAAAGCAGAACTTGTAGTCTACTTCTCAAGCAAGGTTTTAAACAGTACCTGCTATTCCTCACCTTCAGGCCACGGTCCAAACTACTCACTGAATTAACCATTGAACGATCTGCTCTCCGTGTACACTTACTACTCTGTGTATTTTATATCCTGCACAACCATCCTCTGTTGAAATTCTTGGCTTCCAACACCTGCAACTTCCATACGGCACCCACATAAAGGAGTCTTTCAATGCAGATGTCAGAGTACAGCTGGAAAAACCCCATAGCTCCAGAAATATCCACCCTGCTGGACTGCCATCAGCAAGTGAAGACTCCCCACCTCCTTTTTTGATGAGACTGACTTTCCAACGGCATGCCTGTTGCTACAGCTTCTGCACAAGAGGGAAATGAAAATACAAAGACTCCCTTCACCATGTGCCAAGGCTAGCTGCCAGCCTCTCTCCATGGAGTGTGCCTGCCCCAGATCCTAGCTGTCAAGATTCAACCCTCCCTCCCAGTCCCTTCAGGTTCCTCCCCCCGCAGTGAATTGAATTTGAGGCAAAGACCATATTTCCCACCTACTTAGTAATCTCTTCTTTTAAGCCTTGGAGAGAGCCAACAATCAAGCGTAAGATTAGGTTCATCATCCCCAGAGAAAACCACCTAGCTACCACAGAGGACTCAATGCTAAATTCCCACTTAGCAAATAATTTTTTTTGAAAGCCAAACGCATGCAACCATAGGACATACATCCACAAAGGATCACGGGACTCGCAACAGGCATTGGCAGGGTAGTCCACAGTTGCAGATTTTCCAATTAAAGAAATCATAATCCCTCACTTAAAAGTGTTTTTCTTCTTTGAGAGACAGAAGCAGAACAGTGTGCTAAAAGAACAAAGCTTTGTGCCAGAGATAACAGTGCTCAATTATTCTAATCCTCAGGACAGCGGAAAAGTACTTGGCTATCAGATGCTATTTAGTCTCAGAAGGAAATATAGGAGATCTAACAAGAATTTGGGCACTCAGGAGCCAGCAAAGACCTTGCCACAAAACAAAAAGCAGGAGAGAGGAATCCTGCCTGACAGACGTGTTCTTCAGTTGAATAGAGTTGCCACTCTCCTTGCCTGTAAACACCTGGAGACATCCAAGTGAGGTTTAAAAGCCACTTAAAACTTCAGACTTTCATATTGAAATGCAAAAGCAAGCGTGGACACAACGTTCATAAAAATATGCAACCTCTAGGAATGGGAAGTACTTGAATTGAGGAGCTCTGTCTCATCCTCAGCTCAACCATGTTCAGCAACTAAATTAGTCAGCTGAAACTTTAATAAGAAATTAACCAGAAATGATGAAGATCCACAGCCCAATTTTTCAGGATGTCACCCCGCTCACAGGACTTTTTACTACTTTGCTTCCTTCCTCATCTTTCACAGTACTTGACACTGACATAAATTAGCACAATGAATTTGTGCTAAGAACTGCAATGAACACACCAAAATTAAGACAGATTCCGGAGATGAACGCGAACAATTAGATTGAAGAGAGAGCTCTGGATACCAGCCATAGCCTAAAATAGGTCCAAGAACATAAGGAGACAGCAGCGTAGTCTGTGAGATGTGCACGTCCTTCCTTCCACCCCAGCCAGCAGCAGGAATGTCCCTGCAGAAAGCGCCTTCAGCTACTGACAGTGCACTCCAAGGAAGAGCTAGACCAACTGGAGAAGATCCGACAGGGAGCAGCAGGAATGGTCCAGAACACACTGTGGGAAAAACCGACCTAAATAAGTCAGATTGCTATAAGAAAGATGGAAAAGGGGAAGGCGAGATAACTGTAATTTATATGTAACAGCTGCTGCAGGACTGTTCTCTTGGACCAGCGAGGACAGGAGAAGACACAGGATGTGTGCTTAAAGACATCATAAGGGAAGAGACTTATACACCAGGGAAAGAAAGAGAAGCCTGTGCATACATACATATACATGCACAGAAAGCATTTAATGTTAAGGACAGGGGAACACTGGAATCAGCTGCCAGAGAGGATTTATTCCATCACTGCTCTCTCCATCACCAGCGAATTGCTAAAAATAGGCGAGACAGCTGCCTGTCAGGACTAGCTTGGAGGCACCCAGACCTGCCTTGGCAGCAGACTAGCTGATTTCTCACGCTCCCTCCCACTCGCCTCTGCCGCAGCCCAGTTTAGGCACCAGCACTGGCACCAGCATGTGGGCGCAGACAGACAGGCCAGAGCATGAGGACCCCTGCTTCAAGCCCCTTGAACGGGACTCCTCTGAAGAAGATGAACCTGAATGGTTTTAGGTCAGCCTTACCAGCTAACTTGGATCATGTGGAAAAACATGCTGCTCCTTAGAGATGAATCCCCGATACCCTGCAGAGGAAAATAATTGCTTCATGAAGGCTGTCAACCCTAACAACACACGCTGGAGGCATCCTACTGACGTTACCCTCATATCCTCATAAACTATAAACCTGTTAATTTCTTAATCCAGGAGAAGCTGCTTACATTTCCAACAGAGCTCACCCCGAGCGGGGTACGGGACCGTACCCCCGAGCTGCAGCCCTGACGGATGCACACAACTTGATTAACATCTGCCGTGCACAGAGCCGCAAGCCTGTGCTTCTCACCTCCCAAACATCCTGCTCACTTGAACTTCTCTTGATCCGAACTGTACTTTGAAGGCTGACAGGTTTGATAGCTTCTTTTTTCCCCCCAAGAAAACAGCCGTTGCTTTCAGTCACTGCTGCAGCTCCCCTTGTATTTGCTCCTGGGCGTGCAGACGGTACAGCAAGGGAAGGTAACTGAATAGAACAGTGAGGCTGGCAGAGATAGCAAGAAGCACGAGGTAGAATGACCGCATGAACCCAGTAAGATCACAGCTGGCATCCTATTCTCTATCCCTTGTCCCCCCAAAAGACAGCAAGCTCAACACCCTTCATCACTGTCACTCACCAGCATTTGTTTTTAAGGAAAAAATACCTTCGGTTGGGAAAGTAAGGGAGGCAAAGCGGAGCCTCTGATGCTACAAGCTTTTTAAGGTGTCCTCAATAAACAGAAAGTTTTTTTTCTTCCCCCTTGTTTTATTATTATTTCTCACAATACTTGTGGGTTTGCACAAAGCCTGGCTTTATCAGCTTGAAATTATGAGCCAGATCAACAGACACAAGTAAGTCTGACTTAGGATAACAACTACCAACTGCTGAAGATTGTCTAATGGGGTACTCAAAGCTTATACCCAAGGGTGAGAAGGATGACATAACTGCTAACAAATACAAGTGAAAAAACCTACAACTTTAGTTCAGAAGAAAGCAAGCCCTGTAGAAATAAGGCAACAGAAAAGATGGGAAGAAAAAGTTAATATACTCCATATAAATTGAAAGCTAGATACTGCAGAAAATTGATAAGGGACACAGAAGCACTCAAGGAGGAGAAAATGACCAAGAGAACATGATCTTTTTATGGTCCGAGTTATCAAAACCAACAAGGAGCATGTAATAAATTGAAATTATTGTTTACCACGTTATTGGAAGTGACAGAACTATATATTTCCAAGTGAACACTTACTCTGTTTACAATGCTTTATATTCTATATATCCTGATCTTATCAAGAGAGGAGACAGACGGCTCTCTACTTGAATGGTAGCGAAGGTCTACATAACACAGCAACACTGTAAATATGTATTTTCCACTGAGGTCTTCATAAAGCTTTCTGCAGAAGTCTGAGGTTTAGTTTTAGTAGGAGTTGGCTGAGACTCTCTGCCCAACTCCTGTTGATATTCAGCAAGCCTTAACTCATTGCTATTAATATTTAAAAAGAGTAAAACAGGGCAATAAGTGTTATCGCAGACCTGTTACTTAGACAAAGACTGATGTTGGACGGAGGAGACAAGATGATCTAGGCTTTCTGATTAAAGGAGGGTGAAGAAGAATTTCACGACTGTCAACAAGGGCTTATGAAAAATAAGTCTTATGCTAAATAGATGTCATTTCTTGATGAGATTACCAGTGTTGTTGATAATCGCAGTAGTATTCACTTAAAAAATATGCAAGTTCTCACACTGTATTATTCCACTTGCCACTAAATGATACTGTGATTAATAAGCCAGAGCCACACAAAAGTCAACAGAAAACATTCAATGGATTAAAAAATGGTTAATAACATGCTTCAAAATGAGCATTTGATCATCAACAAGTGGCTGAGCCCTGACAAGGGTAAGTTCCTGGCCCTATGTCACCTCTCTTATTAATGAGCTAGAGGATGAAAGTCCCTGGGTCCCCTGCCATCTATCAGTAAAGATTTAGAGAGCACTAGAAAATACAGTCTCGCTTGCTCGATAAGCTGAGCACAAGCAAGCACACAGTACCCATCAAGACGGCCGAAGAGCAAGGGGAACATCGAGGCACAACGAACACAGATGTGTTTATGTGACTAGTTTCATCCATACTAGACTTTAATGCCTGTGAAAGCCACTTTGTGCTTTAGTGGATCGTCAGTTGATCGTAACTCCCAGTGAATCATCACAGTCTTAAGGACAAATGCAAACTTTGTATGTACAAGTACAGGAATCTCAAATCAAGTCTAAATATTAAATAATGCTCCTGTTTGGCACCAAGGCAGCCCTACTAGGCTACTGTGCTCAGGCTCTTCAGCTTTTTAGCATCTTTTTTCTCTAAATCCTACCCAATCAAAAGCCACAAATTAAATATTTAGTAGGGGAATTTTTTTCGGAGTCAGAGAGCTTACTCCTCCCGGGCTGAGATAAAGGAGTAAATTGATCACAGCTTGTGTTCTTGGTAGAGGAACAAGCTGGAAAGCTCTGTAACCTAACAACAAAACCAAGAAATGGCTGCAAGTAGGCACTAGCATACATGGAGGCCGACAATAACACAGAGCCTGGTACACAGTGCAGATAATTAACAACTTCCCTGATGTACAGATTCTCTTCCCCCAATGGTTACTAAAAAGTCAAGATTGAGTGGGCTCCTTCCACCAAAGCAGAGGGAGATAAGCTCTAGCTCAAGCAGAGCTTAGCCAAGGCAAGCAGTAATTCTGGGAAGTTGTCCGTATTACGTCTACTTGCACCCACAGCAATCAAGGAGTTAATTTGCACTGAAGCACTATTCACTTACCAGGCAGTGTGTATATGTGATGTTATACACATCAAATATCAACTAAAGAAAAACTGATGTGAATTGTGACTTTCAATATTTGTTTTCTCCAAGTTCCTTGAAAATATTTAGTTTCTCTGTAAGGACAGACAAATCAGGTCTCTATACTAATATAAAACGTGAACATGAATTCATTAATCCCAAACACACTATTTTCTATCTAGTTTAACTAGCCTGCATCTATAATTAAGCATCGTGAAGAACTCTTAAGGGAGAGCAGCCCCAGCACCCAGTTACCTGGCAAGAAAGGAACATGAATTCTCATCAGCATCTGTTCCCTTTCCCAGACCATCGCAATAATGCAACAAGCCATTAAGTGAAGATGTGCTACAACATTAATCACTGCAGCGTCTGGTTTTGTTGTGCAAACTACAGGCTCAGTCCTGCCGGGCAGTAAGAAATGGGTGAGCCTATTCACATGCATAGAGCAAAGCAGGTGTTTCCACACCAGAGCATTTTATAGGCTCCCAACAAGCAGTTTTTGCCTGCCTGACCGTGCTACTTGATCCATCTTCATTTCTACTGGGGACACAGGAACACAAGAGAGCAAATGTAGAGCTATGATAAGTGGTGTTGCCAGAGGACTAATGTTATATGAAATAATTCTCTAGAAATAGAGAGGAACTCGAGCAGGTCAGTGGGGAAGAAGAAAGGAAGAGTGCTCCAGGCATCCGACCACCCACTCTCACAGCTAGAACGTGCAAGATGGAGTTGTTTAAATGCAGGGAACATCTTATTGCTTTGGGTACCCAAAGGAGTGTGAAACCTTTAATTGACTTATGGGAAAAGGTATGTAGGCTACAAGACCCCTTGTGGGAGAAATGAGATCCCTTCAGATGTCTTAATTCCCATGAAACCTGGTCTTTAGCTAAAAGCAGACAGCAGGGAAAGATCACTGGAGGTCAGTCGGAGACAGGGCTAACACACCACAGCTTTCAGGCCATACTGTTATTCACAACTGGAAGACCAGAGAATGTCATTCCTGGCACCACTTTTTGCTCTCCAGCCTGGGATGCGTTCACGTAGCTGCATGCTTCTGAGAATTTGGCCTCATGCTCTTGGGACAAAAGTCACAATGAATTCAGCTGCAAGTCAAGGAGGGAGCAATCCCCTGCTATGTTTATATTAATACCAGTTAAAAACTGTTCTGCTCTAACACAAACTCTAGGCTATTTAATAGCATTATTCCCTTCCCAGCCGGTACCTCATGCAATCCCTCAGTCTTCTTGGCAGACTGAAAACAGAGGAGCTGCGTCATGTTAAACAAAGCCTCCTCAACCTCACAAGCCTTTTGTTCTCTTCAGCTGGCCCCACGAGCAGCAATAACACATGATCCCATATGTGGTCTAGACACCAAAAAAAAGAACGTATAGCTTCCACCAGCAAGCCTCAGCAACAGCCAACTGCAGGAGACAGTGGAAGCTGTAAAAGTTTGCCAAAGTAAAAAGCGTAAAAAAAAACCAAGGTTAGGCTAACTTCTGTTTTAAAGCCTTAATTAATGAACATTATGCCCATCCCTAGTTTTCTCCCTTGCTTCCTCCCTGAAGATCCAACCTTCAGCACAGCCCAGAAGGCAGCTGGGCCATCGGGTGGTAGTGGACACTGAATGTCGTAAGAAAGCAACAGCCGTGACAAGACTAGACCCTAAAGGGGGTGACACTCAACAACTGCATTGGCACTTTACTTCCAAATCAGGAACTAATCACAACTAAGTGATACTTACAATTTCTATTGAGCCAGGAAATTATTCCCCCTACTCCACTCCCAAGCGATGTGACTTCTTGGAGAGATGTTGCTTTCCAGATAGCTACTGGAGGACAGCCAACGCACTCTTGGGGATGAGGGCAAGGTGAGCAGGTATTTTTAGTTATTTGGTGCAAAGGGGAGGCAGCAGGCCTGAACTTGGCCACCAGAGGGCACCCGTCTTTTTA
>VYZW01014039.1:0-25160 GCA_013401315.1 Balaeniceps rex | reverse complement strand
GTAGCCCCCATAAAGTCGCAGCAAACCAAGACAATTCAAGAAGCAGTTTCTTGCATTTCCACCTGGCTTCTCTGCACAAATCCCAGCTCTGATCTGCTATGCAACATTTAAATAAGATATTATGAGCGTGCACTGATCAAACTACAGGGCTCTGCAGGCATAGGGCAATATCTGTGCTTTCAGCTCTGCAGGTCAGCTGAGGTCACTCCCCCCAGGGCAGTTCAGATGTTTTCCTAATTGACTCCAGTTTTGACTTTGGCTCATTCCCCAGCATCAGATTCTTTCCTTCCCCTGATGCTCATGGGTAAAAATAATATGAAGCCACAAGCCACCTGAAAGGACACAGTGCTCTTTCAAGACACCACTCATAGATCAATGTGTCTTCACACATTAGAAGAAAACCCTCAGCACAGCAATCCCAAGGATAGTCTCTTAAGCCTGTCACCGCTCAAAGAATTAAAAAAAATGGAGCAGAGCTCTCAAAATAAAAATAACCTAGCATGGATAATACCTACATTTTTTCATCTTTTCTCTCCTACATCAGGTTAAGTAGTACCTGACACATCTATAGCTATATAACAGGTTTCTCCCCTCTTGACTATGATTTATGTGGTTTCCTTTGTTTTACTAGAACAAAGATTTTTTTAAAGTCTCGATTTCAGCTGGCATAAGATATTTCCAGCAATTCTGCCATTAAAAATGTATTCTAAGCAAATTACTCTAAAGTCCCTAAGACACTGATGCAAAAAAGCAATGCATTCTTAAACAGTTAGCTAAGGGCTGATCTAAGCTTCAAAATTCATTTCAGAAGTGCCGATGGAGAAAAGCCAAACACAAAAAGCAGTGAAGGTCAGCAGAGCAAGGAAGACGAAGGGTCTTTCCTACAGAGGATCTTCCAGTAAAGCAATTGGGCACCTGATACAGGACGGTCAAAGGAGAAAAGGGTGGAGGAAGAGAGAAAGAAATGGTAGAGATGGAATGAAATCTGCAGAAGTGGCAGCCAGCACCAAAACAGCTCAGCTTGCTGGTGAGGAGCGGAGCCTGAAAAAGAAGAGCTTGTAACAGAACAAGAATATATTGCCAGGGCTGGGAGATGGGTATCTCGAGCTAAATTGCTTCAACTTAGGCACGGGACAGGGCAAGAACCAGAAGAGCACAGAATAAGGCCAAGGGGATGCAGCAAAATAAGACTGAGTACCACGTTAGACACAAACACACCTGTAGCAAAGATCTTGTTAACCAACTTCCAGAGCAACACAGATGTCTTGCTCTTATTCTTACCACTAATATATTTGTGGAAGGATAAGAAATTAAGCATAACCAAATACTTCCAGTCCATCAGGAACAGCACTGGTAGGACTCTGCTTACAGAGATCCTTCCATGCTACCCAAAGGTACATTCACTCCTTTATTTCATTAAACATTAGGTTGACTGAGTGACAAGCTTCAGCACTGAAACACCAATTTAAGCGCTTTCACATGCCCACCACCCACAGATTCAGCCAGGAAGGTTTGTGACATAAAGAAGATATCTGTGGCCATTTAATAACACACTAAATCAGTATTTGGAACTACAAAGAGAGAATATAAGTTTTACGCAAGTATCAGTAACAGAATATTTTTTATCAACATTAAGCTTGCTGCAAACTGTGAGGTTCGGTACTTCTCATATATTAACGCCTCATTTAGATTAGCCAATGACTGTGCCAAGATTTATTTCAATTAATTCAGTTCATTATACCAATGCCCAGATACTTAATTGCTTCTGTTGCCAGCTGGAAATCCTCAGAGTTTAAGTTACTGCTTAGTAAGGGTAAACTTCATTAGTCTTCTAAGCTCAGTTATTTGCATTGCTGAAGTATTCTTCACCATGGCAGAACATAGCAGCATTAGCTACCCCTGTCGTGTAATTATTTAGATGAGATATATTCTACCAAAAGCAGGCACCCGGAGCTCCTGGAGGACAACAAAGGCCACAGGACCAACAGTCACCTGCAAGGGACAGCTACGCAGAAAGCTACACACAGATGCAGATCAAACGTGAAGATCCCATCAACCTACCTCCAGTCTTAAGACACAAAAGAAGTCTTTCCCATCTTGCATCATACAACCACTGGGGTTTTTTATACACATCTTTTCAATCCTTGACTTTTCTACCTCTGTGTGGGCTTCCTTACCCCAGCACTGGCTTCCAATGCTGCTCAAAGCATATCCTACTGAATCAGTCTGAAATACACTGGTTTCAGGCTGCACATGACAGTCAGAAACCACCTGCAAAGTCCTGTCTTTCTTCATGCTAAGTAGTGGAAAGGGTAAATTCACATACAGGCACCACCATATTAATCCCTTTTTGCAAGGTTCCTCGTCATCAGAAGCACAAGAAGTCTGTTTTGAAATAAAAAGGTTGAGGGTTTTTTTAAGTACTGGTAAGAGATGCAGTGCTGCTTCCCACATGCCAGTCGAGAAGAGTTGGGGCATTTACACCAGGCTCTATGCAGATGACAAAAAGAAATACAGGTCAAATACTCTTTTCCTTTCATCATTGCTCTTCCTCTAACACTGCATCAACTCTTACTTACCTAGCCCAAGAAGCGTTAAGATTTTTTTCAATTGCCTCTTGATTCAGCCTATTAGATCCTTAATGACTTAACTGTAAAGAAAATTAATTGTAAGAAAACAAAGAGGGAGACATCCCTCATCTTAGAAGAAAACTTCACTGACAGCCTGCAGGAGAGCATCCCTTACTGCATTCCTTACTCAGGCAACGGAGTGTCCCAGCTTCACTGACAGACCGTCCCAGATTAAGCAGAATATTAGCAGGCACACATTCCTCGTTAGAGTCATCTGCCATTAAAGCGATGGTAATTCCTTGCGATGCTGAGCGCGCCACACTTAGGACCTGCTGGATCCCTCAGAGACTAACAGGAGAGTTTCATACCACAACAAAAGCACAGTTGCTTCACTAACCGAAGGAAAACAAGCATCATAGGTCATCCCTACGACAGACTAACTGCACCAACAGAACTGGTTATGCAAAGAACCTCCCTAACCTGCTTCCCATTTAAATACTGCTGCGACACTTAATAAATCAAAATCACTTACTACTAAGTGTAAATACTCAGATGCACACGGACACTTCTCTCTGTAGTATATAAATTACATTTGCAATGACACTTGGCTTATTCAATCCCCGTGCCCTGGCTACATGTATTACATATTTACCTTTCATAACTAATTCACTGTACTTACTGCTACTTACTGTAATAACCCAGGATGTAACTACCTGGATAACCCAGGATGTCATTGCAAACATTTTTTATTCACCTACGCTTATTCTTAAACTTGAATAATCACTCAATTTATATACTGTGAAAGACAAAAGGAAATTTGTAGTTTCTCATCCCTCATTTATTTAAACACAATGTTAAAATGCCTATTTAAGAGTCTGTTTAAAACTCCTACAGGTGTCAGTATGAAGTATTTTCTACACCAAACATATCAGTTTTGTTCCTCCTCTTATTCAACAGCTGTATGCCAAGTAATTAAAGTAACACTGTAAGCCTGGATGTACTTCTATTTTACAGTTACAGACATCATGGATTTATTTCATAGCTCATCTAGGAAGGGAATACTTAAATCTGTACAATTCTATTTAGTGCTTTACAAATTTATAAAAGACAAAGGAGACAGAGCAAGAAAAGAAAAAAAAATTTAAAATCACAGCAAGCCAATCTCTCCAGACCGATGAGGACTGGGGAGATCACAGACCACATTAGACCAAAGAGGCTGTGGTCTCCGTTATCTGATTTCTATCAGCGCTCCCAGCTGAGCAAGGTCAGGCCTGGCTGCAGTGTGCCCAGGGGCCTCCAAACAACAGCCAAGTACTCCAGAAGCCAAAAATCAGTCCCTGAAATCACCCTGACCTAGCACTCCGCATACCCTTAGCGCCTTCCTCCTGGTAAAAGGCAAAGCTAACAACTGACAATTTGGCTGTTAAAAGCAGGGGTGAACCTGCTGCAGGAGGGAGATATTAACTCGGTGTCTTTGGGAGAGCTTTACATAGAACATGATGTCCTACCTACTTTACAATCACGCTGAGGATGTTTTAAGTGGAAAAAAGCCTGCTTGCTTCCCTGGCTGAAAAGGGGTGTTATCCTGGCCATCCCCGCAGAGGCATTCAGGTCCTGCGGATAAAGAGGCACTATGTAAGTGCAGATTATTAGCGAAATGCAGCACAAGACGACACTGTGCTGGATCACCGTGTTCTTCCTCTGCCTGAGCAACTCCTTTTAGCAGACATAGAGGTTTGACAGCTCTGGGAACAGCCAGAACAATTACCATCATCTTCCTCCTGTTATATTAACACTAGAGCCTTCCAGCCACAACACAGGTGAGGAGAGAGCCAGCAATAAATCACCTAAATATTGGAATGGAAATAAGATGGGTTTTCAGTGGAGACTTTATTTTCAGACTCTAATTGCAGCCGTGAGCTTGAGTGACACTGCCGGTGCCACACTGCTTCCACATTTTGAGGGAAGAGAAGGGAGACCTTGATTTATTTCAAATGTAGCATGGGCCCAGGGTTCAGTGAGGGTCACCGCAGGCAAGCACAAATATCCCCTTTCTCCTCGCAGTTATGGAAACAAGCTTTGAGCTTCATTGCTCAGAGTAGGTGTGCTCAGACTCTGGCCCTTAAAAACGTCATGAGTCTTGCGTGCCTTACCACTGGAAGATGGACTGTCCCCTTCTGTTCCTCTGCTACGTTTTGTATATGAAGCAGTCAGCAGAACACAAAGAAAACCAGAGTAGCATCCCCTGGCCAAGCATGCTGTCCCTAGCAACCCTCCCAGAACCTGAAAGCACAACATTTTCACCCAGGTTGGAAGAGCCAACAGATTTCTCTTTACACAGCACCACAGATCCATGCAGCATCACCACGCAGGGGGAAGCCAGGCAGCAAACCCCACCAAGGACAAACAGCCCATGCTGAGGACGGCTACAGAGGAAAACTCTTCAGCCCTGAGCTTTTTCACACCTCTCTGGCAACTCACAGCAGCAAAGCAGCTCCACAGGGAGTCAGCAACAGCCATTCCTTCCATGTGGCAGAAGCAGGACAAGCAATAATGCTTTCCAGAACTTAAGCCCATCTGCAGGTACTTACCACAGGACTAAAGCAGCATGAGGTCTCAGGCAAAAAATAAATAAAAAAAAAAAACACCACAAAAAATATATATTACCTCTGCCAAAGGAATCTGGCAGTTGCTGTCGCTGCAGTTGTCCCTGCGAAAGCCGCCACCACGAGCCTACGCCTGGTCCTGGGGTGATGTGCCGTCCCACGGTAACGCCGTGAAACAGCAGCCAGCCCTGCTGCAACAGGAAGAAATCGAAGGCGAAACATCCTGTCAAATAAGAACAACACATTAGTAAAGCAACAAATGCTTTCTGGTTGTGAACTCTCACGCTAACCCTCAACCAGCTATCTGCTCACATTTTTTCTAAGACAGGAAAAGTTACAGAAAATAACTGTCACACGTGTTTATTAGCTGTTCTGAAATAGGCATGTAACCTGTCCAATAAATAGCAAATTACGAGTATTACATATTGGCATACACCTGGCTGACACACCTTGCTGTCACATCCCAACTACTTACTCAGCTGTTCTTACAGCATTTTCCAAATTCCTCTTCAGCCTTTCCCCAGCACGCTTCATTAAGAGGAAATATTTGCACACTCCCGTTCAAGTGCCAAGGCATGGAAGACGCGGGTAGATCTTACAAGCAACTACAGCAAATAAGAGCCATTTGGCCAGAGGGAAAGACACAGCTGGATTTTAAAAGGCAAATTAAACCAAATAACAAGCAAACCAGCCAAACAAAAACCCAACCCAGTCATTTTAAATTTCCTTAAGAAAACCCCACTGTTCTTAAATCACTTTTTTAGCTAGCCTGGAGCAAAACCATTTATATTCAAGTACAAGGCAACTTTCAAAGTGTTAAAACTCATAAAATACAATCCATACCCCATTACACACACAATGATACAGAGACAAATGGGAAACCAGAGTTACAAATCTAAACATTATTGCAATGGAGAAATCTGAACCACAAAAACATCACCTCATCACACACACCAGCTACAGGAGACAAAGCAATTTTTGCTAGCTCACAAGATTGAAGGTGAAGGGTATATGTTGCCTTTGAAAACGTGCTGTATCTTTCAGTGGAAAAAAGGTTTTATTTCTAATGGATGCAAATTCAGTTTTCTGATCATGGGGTCAGCCTTAAAAAAAAAACAGAAATTGGGAGCAGAATGCTAAAAGACAGAATTCCCAAGGCCAGCCAAAACATTGGAAGTAGACAGCAGGGAGCAGTGGCCTGATTTTTTCCTTTTGTTCACCATTCTTGCTGTTCTATTCAAATATTCCCAGCCAGTGAATAATCACAGAATACAAAAATAAAGTCACATCTATTGCTTTCCATTTGCTTTTGCAACACAAGATGCCACCGTGCTGTTTTGCTAAACTATTTAACTTCCAACAATGAGAATCTTGGGATCGTTTTGCGCAAACACATCTTACGTGTGTGGTGTGTTATCCCATTTCGGCTATAAAGAGTTGAATATATTACTGCCCTTTTCTGTCGATTAAAGCAACACGCAGCTCAGGATTTCGCAAGACGAACCGGTGATGTGAACTGAGGGAGGGGAAGAGAGGAAGAGGGAAGGAAGACGCACATAAAATATTCAGCAGATAATTTTGAGTGCCAGAGCTCAATATCTTTCAAGGCAAGAGGTGGTGGAGATGCATCTGAAGACTTCACAGCACAATCAAGAAATATTTGGCGAGGGGAAGAAAAGCATAGATAATGAAAAGTGATTAGCAAATCCCTTATCAGTGATTTTTCATATCAGATCTAAGGCTTTTGCATGGTCCTGGAGCAAGCGAGATGGGATGGAGTACCAGCAGGTGACGGCAGGCTGGGACGGAGGTAGCAACACTGCTCTTGATGGGTAGGGCAAAGCCACAGGGTGTCCATCCCTCGCTACCCTGGTTTATGGACAAAACTCACGAATTCTGCTGCTCACAGCTAGTGCATCTGAATAGCATCCATTTTATAGTCATCTGTGCACATATTAAAAACCAAGTTTGCAGTCGGCATTACCATTTTGTTTATTCCTTTAAAAACAAATAGGCTTAAAATTAAAGTTTTAATGGAATACAGCCAGCCAGCAGCGCCTATTCTCCAATCTTCTCCATCTCTGAAGAATAGAAGATTTTGTTATGAAAAACAGCTCTTATTTCAAATTTAAAATTATTTCCACCCTACACAAACCCGATGTTCCCATTTCATCTCCAGGGATGAATTTGTTACATATACAGAGAAAAATCTGCATGTGTTATTTTCACAGAGAAGCTAATGTTACCCTTACTTGGGTTCCCCATCCTAATTACAGCTTTATAAGCATAAGATGTAATGGATAAGGGAAGTGTTGCCAGTATCATTTAATCAGTCAAAATGAAAATCAAGCCCCACAGTGCTTACTTTTGAGCTTGAAGAGATTTTTACAACATTTCAGATTGTTGGCTTTAGTACCGCATAAATGTTTTCTCTGTCTGAGCCCTAAGAAACACTAAATTATCCGCTTTGTCCAAGTAATCTCCATCCTTGATGGTGCTGGGACATTCACCCAGACAGTGCTCACTTGGTAGCAATTGCCCGAGAGAGCTGAAAGCAGGCAGTTCCCATAATAACCCTAAAATAAAGAGTATCTTATCTCAGAATAAAAAAAAAGCACTTTGGAAGCTGAATTTTCCATGCTTTCCATCTGCAATTTTACAATCTCTCATATTTTTTTTTTTTAAATCAAAAGCACCATGAGATATGGTATGTTTTGTTAAAAGCTCCAGGCATTTAAGTCAAGATCACTCAAGAAAGCTGGTGCTCACTTTTAAAGAGATTAAAAATAAGCATCTTGCCCTAACTGCAGCAATGAAAAGCTTAACACCACAATCTGCAGTAGGATAAGGAATAAAACTGAGATAAAGTACAAAACTCCCAAGAAATGATGTGATTACAACTTACAATAAGAAACAGCCTCAATTCTTGCATGATTTAACGCAATACTTTTTTTTTTTTACAAGATATAACAAAGTAGCTCAGAGAAAAAAAAAATCAACTCCAAAAAACTGAAAAGAAGGATCAAACATAAAAAGTTTTCATGATGTTCTAGCAATACTGCTTCAAGGAATCTGCACATCATATTTTTGTTTCTAAGAGATAAGCCAGTCCTAAGTTCTTGCTCAGAACAGCTCTACAGTTTCTTTCAGAGGTTAAATTAATATCCTTGGACAAAAGAAATAGATTTTTTTTTTTCCAGAAAAGAATGACATATCTGCTTTTATTTGTGCCACAAGACACGGGTATTTTTTTTTAAGCAGAAGAGTCAACTGACAGACTTGAAGATTCAAAGTTTTGTTTACTGTCTGCTACACCAAAACCCATTCCTTGGAGCCCAAACATTCAAAAAACCCCCAAAAACCCACCAAAAAAATCCACCTCACCCCAACCTCCCTACCAAAAGAGAGCTGACAACCCATCCTGGTACCTGGCTCTCTCTGTCTGCTTCGGCACCACATTTTTGTGCTCCAGCTCTGCGGTTTAAGCTGTGTTTCTGCCCCAGCTGCTGCAGCAGCTCTCACTGCCATCAGGACCCTGCTCTATGGGTACATGCCACCGGCAAGCGGGAACAGCATAAAGCCTCATATATTTGTAATTTAATATTAAACGTGTTAGCATCTTTGACATCCAGGAAACCCACAAATCCATTAGGAAAGTACCACTTCCGATCCGAGACACAACAGGCGTCATTCAAACTGAGGACATCCAGAGCTCTTTAAAAGAAGAAACGCAAAATTATTTCAACAGCTATATGCATTCTTGCTTGATGTGGATATTTTATTTTCCCAAACAACAATCCTCTGTCCACTAACTTGTTTTGCAAGGAAGTTCAGACAGGCTCTCCGCTTCTCCCCCCTGCCACATCCAGAGCATCAGCAGTCCAGCCCTGGATTTTTCAGTGCACGTGAGAACTGGCAGATCCCACCTCTCTCGTATCCTTTTTCAGATACCAAAATAAAAAGAACCAAAAGACTTGCTCCTGGTTTTCCAGCACCCCAATTCGCTGATGGTTTCAAGACCAAAAGCACTAAGGAGCCCAGCCCAGGCAAAAGGGACTTCTTTGCACTTGGGTACCCCCCAGCACTGAACTTCTTGTAGTTCTGTCTGACAATCCAGAATAGCCTCAGTTTTTAAGATGAAACACACTTAAAGCACCTTTTTGATGTCGAAGCTGGCCTCGGTGGCACAAGCGTGCGAGAAGAACAGTAACTGCATATGCTGATGGGTGTTTAATTTTTAATCAGAGAAGGGTTCACAGGCGCTTTTTATTTGAACAATTTTACTAGGACGCGGTAAGCTCGCGCATTAGCGCAGAATGTCAATTGTAAACTTAAATGAAAAATATTGTTACGTAGCAAGATCTTCTCAAAAAAGATTTGCATTTACGAGGCATTGCTTAGGCGTAAAGACTTCTGCAGGGACTGACTGAGATGAAATCACTAAGAACTGAAAGAGCCTTCTGGAGCCCTATGTTTATTAAAAAGCAAAGTTTGACGTTGCCAGAGCGCACCAAGACAACCCAACCCAGCAGCCGCTGTAGGAAAATTCCTCATCTATCTCCATCTCAGTCCCTGACTGTCAGCAATACCTCACCCCTGCTCACTGAAGCCAGCGACATCGGCTCCAAGAAGGCGTGGGGTGCCCCGAAGCAGAGAGCCAGCAGCACAAGAGCATGGGTCTCGGCTCCCAGCTCTCCTGTCTCCATCTTCTCAATAGGATTATCGGGAAGAGGGGAAGGAAAAATTGCAATGGGGAAAAAAGTACAACAAATAAGTCCAATGGGAAGGAAAAGTCAAGACACAAGGGAAAGGGCAAAGCAATCAGGAGAGAAGTTTCACTGTCAACACTGATAGATCTGAAATACATAAACCAGGGGGGGAAAAAAGCCTCTTAGCATCAAATCTAGCTCCACCAAAATTAAGTTATTAATTTTGACTTCTCCTCCCCCCAGTTCTCCATACTTTCCATTTACAAACTGGTACCAGCAAGAGAGATCTGTACAAGGGTAATTCATACAAAGGGTGCCCAGAGGTGGATTCCAGCTACCAAGGCATCTGGATCTACTCCTTCCCCCACCCCTAAGAGAGACCGAACCGCTCCTGCTCTTTTCCCCTCCTATAACTCCAAATGTTCACCTTACCCAGTGCAATTTTCAGATAAAGGATTACTCACATTATTGAAGTTATTAGCTTAGTAAGACACATAAATCAGTTTTGAGAATGAAAATGAAATCTAGCAGCAAAAGTAATTTCTTCTCAGGTATGAGATTGGGGCAATATTTGATCACATTAATTCCGCTAGAGAGGGGAACCACATTTGTTTTGGAGCATGATTCAAATTGATGGAGAGTCTACGAAGCGTCCATCGATAACACACTGCCAAGCCTTCAGCTTGAAACCTAAGCCATAGCCTGGCAATTTCTTTTTAACTGTCATTGCAGTAAGGGTTCACCTCTTCCTAAAGTCCTCAGCCCCGAAAATGCACCCTTCCCAACCCTGCAGCTCTGTAACTACACCCAACCATCGTTTGTCCTCCCCTTGGGGACGATCAGTGCCATCCCTCAAATAGCCAGGATTTAGTATTAACCTTTGTTCTGCTCTGAATGCAGCTGCTATTAAAGCCATACTATTGTTTTTCATAAGATGGTTAAAAAGTCAGTCTAATATTGCACTACCAACACGTTTTGGTGTTCCGCAATCACCTCGCCATTAACGTGGCTTCTTTAGTATAACGATTTACCAGGATGATATCTATTAAGAGTTCATTATTTATGCCATCCTCGTCTCACGAGTTGCTTTATTCTGCCAAATTGATCATTTAGCATCATAAGACACAAAGTGAAAATAAAACAGCAAAACCACGGCTAGTTGGAATCCAACTTGTTAAACTACCACTTTTACACGCAGGTGCTCTTCTCCTCAATCTAACGCATACATCCTTACTATTAGATAGATTTAAATTAAGGAAAAAGTAGGTTTCTGCATTGCTATCAGTTGCTCTAATCCTTCCCCTATTTTTAAGCTCCACATACCCACACCTAGGCTCTCACTGCTTGAAAACAAATAGTCTGCTAGGAACTGAAGATCATCCTGAGATAGCAAGTACTGTACAGAAGAAATAACCATCTCTCCTTGGGCTGTACAAGTCACCCATGCCAATTTCTGCCATGTCTGCTGCCACAGGAGCTTCGCCTTGGACTCCAGCAAACTGGCCAGAAAAGAGTCACGAACCCCAAACACTGCTGCACAGAGCCAAGATTAAAACCGACAAGACTGAAAATAATTGTACTGATCTTCAGTGCTAAGTAGAGAAGACAACGCATTGTGAAGACACACACAAGACTTTTGATTTATCTTTAATAAAGCATTATTAGTAATTGCAGCTGGACTATTTATAAGAGTGTAGGTCAGTAGCTAGCTTGGTCTTGGTCTTCCTTTGAAAGGGAGACAGGAGTGTCTACTCACTGGGGAAAGATCTTTCTTTGCCCATGCACCTTCAAACATTTAAAGTCCATTTAGGATAAAGACTTTGGTGCCAACTAAAATGGCAAAAGCAGCATCGCTTGGCAAGCTCAACAGCAACCCCAAATCTAACCTGCTAGCTGAGTGGCTACTGGACTTGTGAGTGGACGCAGACACCACAAACTGCAGCTTTTGAGAAACAAATGAAAAATGAGCACACTCAAACAAAATAAACCAGTTACATCTGTTGCGGCAGCACTGAAAATAGCACCTTCAGCAAGGATAAAATATTTGCTTGCTACTTCAGTCAGCCTCCAGCACTACACAGTAGTTTTTTAAGGGGCAACTATAATCTTCCACAGAAATTAATGCTAAATGCTGCTTTTTCCTGGTTAAAGGTTTTCTTTCCCCTCTTCCCCCCAAAATGCAGCCTATTCCTTGGGTTTTTCTACCTAGAAAACATTACAGTAAACCCCAGCACTGACAAACTCCCTAGAAGCATGTCCACAGAAGCCAGCCGGTAACCAGTGGAGCTGTAAAAACAAAAACCAAACAACTTATCTCACTCCTTATTAAGGATAATGACCCTGTTTCATGAGCTACTTCTACCTTAATCAGTCCAATGTGACATTTTCTTTTTCCAATCACTATTCCCAAATAATCAGGCTGTCTTTGCAAACCAGCCAAAACAGCAGGTGCACCAGAGCAGAGGCGTTTTCACAGCAGGAAAAAAATGACACCGATTTGAGGAGCAAAGGTTTGTCAGAGAACTGTTGGCAGAGGGGTAGAACACACAACACTTCTGCCTTTTTCTGTGGAAAGTTACGGCCAGCAGGAATAGGGCTGCTTAATGACCTGAGTGATTTAACTTGCCTTGCCCAATCTGTGTCGGTGGGATGCGATTTTCCGGAGAATTCCTAACCTTCGCACCAAACAGAAAGACCCTCCTTGAAGCTCCTGCCCTTTCTCCAGCCAACGGCCACCTACCTGCGCGCACCTTACAATAACGAACAAAAAAATCCTGGAGTGGTTAAAGTAGATTTAAGAGGTGTTTATGGCTTACTTGGCTCCAAGAAAACCGGTGTTAATTCTTAATGAATAAACACGTGCTTCACAAGAAAATAATGCTGGAAGAGAAAAATCTAAGTTATCTGAGGAGAAAGCAAAAGCCTCACCAGGCTGTGAAGGTGACAATTCAACAGGCTTGAGTTATCTGCAGATACACATCCAGCTCCAGAAAAAGATAAATTTATTTTGGGAGGTAGACAGCAGGGGATCATCTCAGAATTTGATGTGTTGAAGCCTGCACTTCTTTTCTTCTCCAACAAGAAGGGAAAAGATTTATGAACCCACTGAGAACTTGAATTTGAGCATCACCGTACAGTAATTTCCCCTTTCCTATTCTGTCTTTTAAACAGAAACATCACCTACCCCAGCCACAGCCACTTGCTTCTTTAGAAAACACCTCTCCTGTCCAGAGCGCCACACTTTCATGGCACATATCCAAAGAAATTTTAAATAAAAATCTTACTGAAACAAACAAAAAAGGTACAGCACCTGCGTTTCATCTACCAGACGGCGATTTCTTGGGAATTCAAGAGAAGAGCGCTGGTTGCCCCCAAAAAAGGAAAAGCAAGTCTGAACCGCTGCAGTTGCTTTTCCAGCAACACATCACTGGACTAGCTTGAACTTCAGAGAGAAAAAAAGGATACAGATAAGTCTGGCTAGTGCCTTGTGGTTTTAGAACACAACCCGAGGAGCTCGCTTTCAGGATGAACAAGCCAGCAACAAATATTTGGCTCCATCCAAGCTGGTCAGGCAGATAGCATGCCTGTGCTCACGTGCCGATCTGGATAAAATGCCCCACCGAGCAGAGGACCAGATGAGTCACGGTGCCTGACCACCACCACTCACCGCCTCCCTTCCTGCAGCCATGAAACCAAAAAGCAAAATAAGCCATCAGCGGATAGAGGAGTTTTACTCTGTGGCCCACCAAAACTTCAGCCAACAGGAAAAAAAAAAGGGGGGGGGTATATTAATGGAAATAGCAACCCATAGTTACAGGCTCTAAGAAGAGGTGTAAAGAAATGCCTCCATATATCAGTGTTGTTAGGGTTTAAATTAACAGAGGCGGGGGAAGACTCCTGGGCAACTCCAACATACAGCAAGCACAGACCTGGTGCACACACTGGGCAGCTGCACACACAGCATCTAACACAGTGACAATCCTGCATTCTTTAACACCGACTGGCATAAGGCAAGCGTCAATTCGTGCCGATCTTCCTTCTGTTTGTATCATAGCTAAGATTTTAGTGAAAAAAATATAACTACTCTTCTAGCTCTTGGAAGGAAAAATGCCAGAGATGGAAAGTTTGCATCAAACTAATGAAAACACAGATGTTAAAGTGGTGGTATGTAACACAACTAGTCTATACAGATACTGGGTCTGATTTCAGTGTTGCCTTAGACAGGCTTTGTCTGCATCACAGATTGACACGCTACAAATTACGAAGCTACACGGATTCACAGGTCTCATGTTTCAAGCACAGGTCAGCTGCAGCATTGCTCATCTCACACCATGATCTTCTTTCTTGCTGTCTGCATGAGGATCTTAGGTTTCACTTCAAAGAGCTATAAACTCTAACAGTAACAGAAAAACCCAAGAATTTGAGATTCAGGGACCCTGGAGACTGAAAAGAAACCCCCATACCAGAGAAGCCAACTATTTTCTATCTAAAAAACCAAAATCTGAAAACCATTACTTTAAGCCACTGATTTGTTTTGTGGCAGGTAGAGGAAGGGTGACAAGCCATCACAGCATGCAGGGACAGAAAGGAAACCCTGTAATGAATTGAAGGCTATTTATGCAAAGCATTTAAGGCCACACATTCATGGTTATTATAAACCAGCACGAGTAGATGGCCTGCACCTGGCTATTCAAAATTCACAGTTACAAGGATCAGTGCTTTGGTCCGCTTTTCCTTCTCCTGCCCCACATCCACAGTAGTGCCACCCCAGACAAGAGGATCTCTTCACGCGGCGGTACTGCCAGCTCCAAGTGATGGTGGGACTGCAATTACAAGCTGCTCTCAACAGAGGTTAAATCCAGAACGCATGAAAGGAAGCTCCATGGCAGGTTTCTTTGGGGAGAAAAATAGTCACTGCACTCACAGGCAAGGTAGCAGGCAAAAATAACCCAGAATTTACTAGCCAAGGACTTTTCAGATAACACTACAGAAGCCGCAGTAAAACAACGCATGATCTGAACAGTCAAGCTGCTTATTTTTTCTGTTTTATAGTATCTTAAATCTTTCACTAAGGGGCAAGCTTGCCAAAGACCTTTGGGTGGTATGTACTTAGGCAGACAAAGTGCATTTCGGCTCAGATTTTACTGAGTCCTTGACACTTTTGGTAAGAAATGCAAACACATCACCCTAAAGATAAATAGCCATCCTCCTCATTAAGAGGTAGTCATGCTATCTGCAACACACCTTTCTTAAAACCATTCTGTTTAGAAAAAAAAAAAAAGTAATAATATTCTTCTCAAAGCCATACAACACTGGCTACAATACTCAAAGACCCTGGGTACCCGTTTCCTACTGAATTATCCCAAACAGCATCACCCCTCACCCAAAGCCACATCTACACCAAAATACTTTTTCACTAACACCCCTGCAACATCCCAGCAGGAATGCACAACATCTGGAAAATTCACAAATAAGTTTTTTTATTGTTGTATACAAACATCCTCAGCCCTACTGCACTGAACTGTGCTAAAATACTGTGCACCAGCAAGGCCACTGGAAACTTGGTAAGAATAAAAAAAAGTATTTCTATATCCCAGCTCAGTCCATTTCAAGGAATGTTACTGCAGCAAATGGAACAGCACACAGCAACATGTTTTTATAATAAACCTAACATGACTGCTACAGAACTGTTACTTTGCTCAGGAAATGCAAAAAAAGGTTGTTTCCACATTCTAGATCTAAACATAGCTGATGGCTCCCTCAAACGTCACCTGAAAAATGTAATGCTTATGGGATACTGCTTCAAAGCCCTCCTGAGACTTCAAATGATTTGCAAGTCTTGCAGTTTGTTCTGTTAAACTGCCCGAGGACAACAGTACAATCTTTCCTCTGAAAACACTACTGCGAGCTTACCCGGGAACCTGACTTCTCAGCCCGAGAGGCACAACAGGAACGTGTACAGGGAAGTTACACAAAGACTAATAAGGCACAGGGAGCTCCAGAGAGCCCCCAGTAGGCAGCCATTAACGATGTAATCGAGGCACGCCATTCTTTTTCCTCCAGAGCATGAAATTTCAACTTATTTAGTTCAGGAAGCATAATGAATATCACAAAAGTTTCTGCAGAAAGCGGGTCATTTGGAGAACAAGCCGTTTTCACGAGTAAACAAAGAACGGGGGTTACGTGAGCTTAAGATGACACTGCTGAATACGCACATTATACTCTTTCTAACATAACACTGAATATTAGAAAATTTAAGATGATGGTTATAAGCCACGGGACCCTCCATGCCCTCTTCTGGCAGCAGCAATGTTGGCTAAAGAAGCTGCTGCCTGAAACTGGTGGCCACCACAACCCCCTCCAGAGTAGCGGGCAGTGACGACACTAGAACACATTTCCCTCCTACCGCTGGGCTGGCCAAGAAATACTTTGTTGCTCCAGATGGACAAGCACATGCAGTTTAAGCATCTTTGGTTAGTTTTGATTAATTTGGGGGGGGGGGGGGGGTTGTTTTGTTTTGGTTTTTTTTTTTCAAGGTACCTCCCTACGTTCAAATACATTTTTACTGAGTGTATAGAAATAGTGATTTGCATTGGGTTTGGGTTTTTTTTTTTGGTGTTTTTTTTAATATATATATTTTATGAAAGTGGCACAACTGAGGTAGGGTTGATAGGAAGCTCCAGGCAGCAGATCTCTTCCACAGCTCGCTCCCATGCCTGCTTCGCTCCTCCTTCCAAATCACACGGTGCTGCCCGAGCCTTCCAACAGAAAAGTCAGCACAACTTTTCACACTGCAAAAAGGCAACCTATTTTCCTACAGCTTTAGGAAAAATCCTAGGTGAACACTTCAGAACAAGAATAATCCCAAAGAGGGCAAATTTAAGTGTAAACATGAGCCAGATGATTAGCTCAGCAGAGTTAAAAGTACCTGAGAGCACAGCCACAGCATGCTGTGAGTTGCACGCCCCAGCAGGCAGCAATACCATCCTTACCTGTAGCACAAGTGTATTTGCTCCCAGCTTGCGGGTCAAGCGGTCACGAAGAACACTGAGAATTATTTCTCAGCAACTGCAGGGCTGTGTTCTAAAAACAAGAAAGAAACATAATAAAGATTATAACTCCTTGCTGCCAGCAATGTGCTGCACAGTCTCCCTTCTGGCAGTCACGCTCTGCATGCTAGTGCTCACACATATCAACCTCAGTACTCACATCTCAGACTGCCCGCCAAATAAAGACAACAGGGAAAAAATGGTCATGCAGCTGATTAAAAACAGTCAGCCAGGCCTTTAACTCAAGTCTGAGTTGGCACTCAAGTTTCTAGAAGAGAAAGCCTCAAAAAATCCTGCCTTGTTTGACCTGCCCACCCCGGTCAGTAGACCCCACTAAACACTCAGATTTATCGCCTTTCCCAAGCGGCTCATTAAACTAAAGGCATACATGGTACACATAAATCAAGTCACACTAAAGATCAGGCCTTTCTATACTCTCAGTAGTTTATGAACCCAAATTCACCCTAAAGGTTTTTCCAAAGACAAACTGCACATCAAATACAGTTCAGCCATCCAGTGAAGTTAAAGCTGTTTAACAAACCGCTATTAAGAAAAATTGCTTTGCCATTAGCCGTAACATACACCGATAATTCGCAACGCTGCGAGCAATCCCCTACAGCAACAACAAAAACAAACCAAAAGCGGGGAGCAGAGACTCAACTCCTCACACTGCACCCCAAAACACTCCCTGCAGGCCCCCCCCCAGCCCAGGCACGCTGAGGGGGATCCTTCCTTCCCCTCTGCGGCTTTCCCAAAAAGCTGAACGCTGTTAATGGAAACACAGACCCTCAGGATTATGTCACAGGGAAGAGATTACAGTACGAGGGCATGGGCCCGGGGGATGGAGAAGCCGTAACACGGCACCCCGAGCCCCGTGTGACCCAGAAAGCCCAGGTTCCCCGGGCAGCAGCTCTCCCTCAGCCCCTAGGCCCGGCCCCCTCCCTCAGCCCGTTTCACGGCGAGCACCCGCCTACGAGCCCGCCGTCGCCGGGACTCGGGGGAGGGAAGGGCCAGCCCCAGCAAAGGCACCGAGCCCAGCCGGGCCCTGCCACCGACTGCGGAGAAGCGGGCAGNGCGGGGTCTGGGGCCGGCGGGGCGGGGCGTCTGTGGCGCCCGGGAACCGTATAGGGCCCGAGGGGCCGGTGTGGGAGGTGGGCGGGGCGTCTATACGTGTCCTGGAAGTGTGTAGGGTCTCCGGGTCTTATATATAGGTCCTGAAAGTCCTGTGTGTAGAGTCTCAGGGACCTATATGAATAGGTCCTGAAATGCATATATATACGGTATGAGGGGCGTTTCTATAGATCCTGTATATAGGGCTTGAGGGGCTTGTATATAGGGCCTGAAAGACCTGTATATGGAGTCTCAGGGGCTTATATATAAGTCCTGAAAGGTCTATATACAGGGTCTCAGGGACCATATATATAGGTCCTGGAAGGCTTGTGTATAGGGTATGAGGAATGTATCTACAGGTCCTGCGGGGCCAGTATATAGGGTCTGAGAGGCTTGTATATAAGGTCTCAGGGGCTTATATATAGGTCCTGAAAGGGGTCTCAGGGGTGTGTATATACAGGGTCTGAGCATCCTATATAAACAGAGCCTGAAAGGGTCTATAAACAGGGTTTGGGGGATCTATATGCAGGGTCTGAGGCACCTATGTGGAGATTTAAGGCACCAGTGTAAAATGTCCAGGGGCTAAGGCAGTCGTCTATAGGGTCTGAGGGGGGCTGCGAGTCCTTGGCCATTTCCCCCATCCCCTATTGAATCTCCCTGGTTTTATTTCTGCAATAGGGAATTCTCTCCCTCCGGGCAAACGCTTCACACGCTGGAGGGGCTTCCCGTTTGCCCGCGTCCGTGCCTGCAGCAGACAGGTGATGGAGGTGCCCTCAGCACTGAAAAGCATCCTGTGAGAGCCAGAAACCCGGCACGAGAAGGAAAAAGGAGCTCTTCCATCACTGTAGAAATGCAGAAAATTTGAGTTTTCAGGTGCCGATCGCTTAAACTGCAAGGTTTTTTTTTTTCTGCCCCCCCCCTCCACCCAGCATATCTGGTTGAGCATTTCTGTGTGTTTCCAGTGATAATTCACTTTAAAAACCGAAGGGATTATCTCGTGAGAAATGTGTCTCGTGAGCCGATCGTTCTGCGGGGTCCAGAACAGTTGCTCAGCTCCAGGGCCGGGGCGAGGAGAGCCAACGCTGCTGCAGTGTAGGCACAGCCTGAATTAGCAATGAAATAGAAATCACAGCCTCTTACAACCATCCCTCACCCTCCCCGCCGTGCCCGCGAGCCTCACCAGGCAGTATTAACCACGTCCTCTAATTTCTGCCTGAGTTTCCTCCCTAGGCTATTGAATTTACAAACACAATCTTCCTGGGAGGGTTTGTTTTTCCCATTGACCATAATATTTACAAAACACTAGGGGAAATATTTCCACTGAGCTGCCAGCTTGAAACCTCCCACCACCACAAACTTCTCACTGGGGAGAAGCAGGGAAAGGCTCAGGACGGTGCCCACAGATAGGAAAACCTCTCCTTAATCAAGATGGAAAAGATATCTGTGGAGAAAAGCATCGTGAGAGGAGGAGGAGAGGAAAGAGAGAGAGAAAAAAAGAGAGAAAGAGAGGAAGGAAGGAAGGAAGGAAAGAAGGAAGGAAAGAAGGAAGGAAAGAAAGAAGGAAGGAAGGAAAGAAGCAAAGAAGGAAGGAAAGAAGGAAAGAAGAGAAACAAGTAAAAAGCGATAGGACAAGAGGAAATGGCCTCAAGTTGCGCCAGGGGAGGTTTAGATTGGATATTAGGAAAAACTTCTTCACCAAAAGGGTTGTCAAGCATTGGACCAGGCTGCCCAGGGAAGTGGTGGAGTCCCCATCCCTGGAGGTATTTAAAAGATGCTTAGGAATGTGGTTTAGTGGTGGACTTGGCAGTGCTAGATTAACAGTTGGACTCAATGATCTTAAAGGTCTTTTCTAACCTAAATGATTCTGTGATTCTATGAAGAAAGAAAAAAGAAAATAGAGAAGAGAAGAGAAGAGAAGAGAAGAGAAGAGAAGAGAAGAGAAGAGAAGAGAAAAAAGAGAAGAGAAAAAAGAAGAAAAGAAAAGAGAAGAGAAGAAGAAAAGAGAAGAAAAGAGAAGAAAAGAGAAGAGAAGAAAAGAGAAGAGAAAAAGAAAAGAAAAGAAAAGAAAAGAAAAGAAAAGAAAAGAAAAAGGGAGGGAGGGAAGGAAGGAAGGAAGGAAGGAGGGAAGGAAGGAAGGGAGGAAGGAAAAAAAATTACGTGTGCAGCACATTTCCACGTGGAAACACTCCCCAGAGTGGTTTCACCTTCTACCAATGAACACGAAGACGCCTGGATCCAGGCTGCAGCGTCCCGTCCTGCGTTCCCTGAATCCGGTGCCCAAACTGGCGCTGGCAGCAGAGCTGGGAGGGGGTGCGGGGACAGAGGGGACGCGACGGCGGAGCAGCAGCTGCTGCAGGCCCGTGGTGATTTCGACATTAAAAATCCCTGGGAGGCTCATGTTGCTGTTTCAGCCCCGTCTTTGAAAACGCCTTAATTTCTTATTTGGGGTGCTTTAGCACCCCAGGAAATTTGGCCTCTCCTTTTTATGAGAACGAGGGCAAGGGCAAACGCTCCTGCCTGAGAAGAAGCAGGCAGCAAGGCAGCCAAGGCTTTATTCATCCTTCCAGGGGCTTCGCCCCACACATGTGGGGCAGGGACCTCCCTGGGGGTCAAACGCCTCCACAAGCCCCGGGGCTTGTCCGGGCTCAGGGAGACCCCGCAACAACACAGGGGTGCGGCAGGAGTGCACCCCCCCTGCAGCACCCACCTGCTAACGGCGATGGGTGCTGCCCTGAGATGCAAAACGCGATAAACCTTTCTATGCAGGATTTATCAGAGAGGAAAGCAGCATCACAGCATCACAACAGCCCAGCAGCGCTGTGATTTCAGTTATTGCCATGCACTAAGATTCAAACATCAGGAAAGTGCATGCCTGAGCACCTCACCCGAACAGGGATTTTTTGGATGGCAGAGGAGCTGGGAAGGAAATGAGACACCTTGAAAATAAATATGGCTGGGTGTCATCAGCAGGAGGATTTGGGGGAGTAAGTGTTGCTCCCCCAGGACAATGCCTGGCAGTCCCCATCCCAAACGGTTCCCACAGCAACAGGGGAACATCATATTTTTTAGCCATCTCTGAGATGGGACAGTCCCAAAATGTAAACTTGGAGGCTAATTTTTGAACTGAGGGAGGGACCTCAGCAAAGCTGGTGGAGGGATGCTATTTTCTCCGGAGTCGTGGGTGGGCACACGTCGGCTCCTGGGGCCGTGCCTGGCGGCTCAGGAATGGGATGGCAGCGGGAAGGGAAAATGAGAAAGGCACGCCTGGGTCATGTGCACCTCGGCATCTAGATCAGAGGGAGGATTTGCTGCTGGGGAGGCTAATTTTAGGTATTTTAATTTTAGTTGCTTCCAGATGCCTCTTAGGTTGGCTCTCTTCAGGCTTTAATGAACCCCGCATTAAAAAATATATTTTCCGGAGGCATAAATACATGGCAATTGCTCTTCAGGAACACGGGAGGCTGCTGAATCCGGCCATTGCCCTCCTGCAGTGAAAACACTGCAGGGATTTCTAGGACGAACCTTTTGGCGAGGCTTAAGGTGATGCCAGAGGCTCGGAGGGGTCGCTGCGGAGCTGGGGTGCAGCAGCACACAGAGGTCTGGCCATCTCCGATGGAGATGCTGGACCCCGAAAGGAAATGGGAGAACACGCCGCAGCGAGCAAATGCTGGCGTCTTTGGGTAATTCGGGGTTTACGGCTGAGATCCTGCCCAGCCCAGGGGCATTTCCCCATCGTATCTTATTGCTCCACGAACAGCCATTGCGGTGCTCAGCTTACGGAAAATGGTCAGCACCGTTCCTATATCGTCAGGTAGACTCTGCCCCCCTATCTCGGGGCTGCGCTGTTTTATCTGCATTAGTCGGAAAGCACCAACCTTTCCTCCAGATAAAAGGAAGATAAAATGCACTTCGACCCGGTATCCTCCCAAATTTCCTCATCCACCCACACCTGATGCACCTGCAGGATTTTTGCATACGCATTGACCTCCGCATGCAGGATTTTGCAAGTATCACAGCCCTGGACATCTATAGGAATAAAATAGAGTAAATCCTAAATTTAAATAACACAAAGAAAGTGATGAGCCCGTGGACTAAGATACCATTTGGGCTTTTTTTATTCCTAGCTGGCTTATTTAATCCGAGCACTTTGGGGCTTGCTCAGGGTCTGAGCCAAAGCGTTGGGTTTGCCTATGGCTCATCACACACTCGCTTTCTCTTAAATCAGTATTTTATTTGCAGGACGACAGCACCCATGCCTCCGTCAGCAGTGCCGGGATGGTTGATGGGGGTTTGAGGCTTTAGCTTTCCACTTCAGCCTTTCCCACGGCAATAATATTAATTGTGAACGCCGGCATGCTTTTCCCCGTCAATTCTTCTTGGGAAGAGCTTTCCAATATTCTAAGTATAAGCAGCAGGACAAAGCCTCGTTAAATACTTGACTTTCTTTTTATCGCTCGCGAACAGCAAAGGGAAGGTGCAGGTATCGTCCACCTTGCTCTGATGCCTGGAGCACATCTCTGCTGGAAAAAACCTTGCCAGGAAAAGCGAGGAGGACCAGCAGCATTTTGGCATTGCTTTTTTTTGCTGGTGGGGCAGGGGGGGCTCCGGCTCATCCTGCAGCCATTTACCAGCCTCTGGGCTGCACGACAGAGGAACGCTTATTTTACCCGGTCTCTTTCTATGGTTTCCCATGGAAATATTTGTGTGTTGGGGGGGAAGAGTCCTTCTAGCAACATGAACCTGCCCACGTGCTGTCTCGGCACAGCTTTGCTTTACTTTTGTAAAGTTGAGTGGAAGACGCTTTTAGCAGGATACCGGGAGCTATTTGACCTAAAAAGACGGGGTTTCATTTTGGTGCCGATATCCTCCCCCCTTTTGGCCCCTGCACTCTTGGGAAGCCGTTCCCTGTCAGCTCGCTTAATTGCACGGGGTATTGATCTCAGGGCTCGCATTTAATTCCCATTTCTACGCACTGTAATGAGTGCTCACGTGCTCAGCACAGGTTTGCTAATGAATTATTGGCCTTCCTGCCACACTCGGCCTTTGCTCGCAGCCCGTCTTCCCCCACCTCTGTCAAATACTCCCTGGAAATGTTTAATTGTTTAATCATAACAATATGATTTCAGGTGAACACTTCCAGCTCCTCTTTAAATAGAAATAAATACATAAATATATAATCTGAATAGCTGGAGGAGTAGGGAATAGGAGGGATGGGTTGGGGCAGGTCTGGCAGCCCAGGGTCTGCTGGACCTGCCTGTCCCTGCTCTCCCCTGGAGCTGCTGGCACCGAGCCCCCTTAAGAAAACCTACGGGGAGGGCAGCAAGGGCTCGTCCCAAATGCATTTCTGCTCATCCAGCCAAAAAAAAAGCTTTGGGTTGGGTAGTTTATGGCACGAAGAGATGGCTCTGCCCCAAACCACTGCTGGGGCTGCATCCTCTGCCCTCCCCAGAACCGTCCCCATCCTGGGGACTTCCTTCCTCCCCCTTTCCTGCCTTTCTAATCTCCCTTTTCCATCTCCTCCGGGCTGCATTAACCCCAGTTTTGCCATTTTGATGCTTTTAATCCCATTGTGTGGGGATGCTGCAAATCGTGCCAGGGAGAAGCTGATGTCCCCAGGAAGGGACGCCCCATCTGTGGTCCATGAGGCGGCTTTTCGGCCAAGATGTGCATGGGAGCATCTTCCAGTGTGGATGCTCCCGGGGTCATTGCAGAGGGCTGTTCTGCACAAAATCCTTATTTTAAAGTATTTTTCCTCCTGCTGTCAATTTTCAATATGGAAGGAAATACCACAAGCAGGGGTTGAGCAAAGGTTCAATCCAAATTTGCCTTTGCAGGCGCTTAGGCTGCGTGCCCTTGGGACTGGCTGTCTCCTGCCCATCTCAGGAGAGTCGGTGTCTTGAAAGCAAGCCGCTGTCCTCCAGCATTTGCTCTTTTTGACCTGGGAAGCCCTCAGAGGTGGGTTTTGCCACTTGCCCTCCAGCAGTGGAGCTCAGAGCAGCTGCTGCAATAGGTCTTCTGGATCTTGCAAGAAAAAGCAAATAATTATTGAAGTGCTGAACGTGTTGCACTGCAAAGACTGTAGGTAAATCCTTCCAGAAGGACACAGTTGAGGCGCGATGGCTTCAACCACTTTTTTCCAACCGACAGAAGAGAAGGAAGGGAAAACCCATCCCTGCAGGAAAATCCAGCCAGAAAGGAGCCCGTAGCCTCGCAAAACGTCTCGGGAGGCTTTGGGTGGAGGATTGCTCAGGGACAAGCTGTGTGGCTCCAAAATTACGTTGCTCAGGGAAAAGCAGAGAACAACCCTTCAGCATCTGAGAGGATGCGAAGGCAGCACTTGGGAAAGAAAGGGGAAGGGGAAGAGGGAGGGGAAGGCAGCTGGTGGGAGGTGAGGATGAAAGAAGGAAGCTACCAGGGTGCCACCATGGTGTGGGTGATCGCTGAAGCACATCCGTGTCACCCCATCACCCAGTCATGCAGCCCTCTGTATTTTTAGAAGATCTCGGTGGCAAACAGGGGTGGTAAATAACAGCCAGTCTCTCAGTCCGCGTGTGCCTGATGATTTCAGTGACTGAAAACAGTCACTGTTTTCTCACCATTAATTTCCAGTGACTCTCCTTTCCCGAGCATCCTCCTCTCCTCTCCTCCCAGAAGGTGCATCCCGATCGCTCCACGCAGTGAGGACTCAGACTCCTCAACTTCAAAAAATAATAAAATACAGGATCCCAGCCACTTTATGCCAAGGCACTTCGTTTCAGTCTCAGCCGTAACAGTATTGCTGCACGTGGGGACTGCTTGGGCATTAATATTTTTTTAAAGCTCCATTTTCTAACGAGCAATTGTGGGGCCACTTCCAGTACTAAAAGCGAAAGGCTGGTTTCCCTTCAGGACTATTCCTTCCCAGGAATTAAAAAGGAGCCGCCGGCAGTAACAACTCCCAGGCTGAAGGGAAAAGTCTTTGCTAAGAAAAATAATCCAAGTAAATCACCTTTCAAGAAACAACTGAGCACTCAGTGCTTATTTAGCCCAGACGCTGCAAGGTCTACGCTGGCGGCCTGGGCCACCACATGTGCATGTACATCTCTCTCTCTGATATATATATATATATATATATAT
>VYZW01014037.1:72257-106221 GCA_013401315.1 Balaeniceps rex | reverse complement strand
TTATTATTACTGTGAGAACAGTTTTTCCTGTTTTGCCAAAGCTGAACCTCCTTTACTTCAATTTTTCTCCTGATCATGCAGGGGAAAAAACCTCCCCTTCCTCTTTGCAATAGCATTTTACATTCTTCAGAATGTTCTTTTGCCTCAGTCCTTTCTTCTTCTGTCTAAGAAGCCCTATTCCTTCAGTCCTTCCTGAACTCTGTTTTAATTGTTTACTAAGTTTAACTTTCCTTGAACTACTTATTCACTTTACAACTTTCTTGAAACACAGTTTTCCGCAACTGTTCCACAACTTTCTGCAGCTCCCACAACTGGGAACAATATTCCGCTGAAACTCTCTCAGTAAGAAGAAAAGGGCAACGTTTATTTTCTATCTTAAGATAATCCTTTTAAACATCCTAGTATGAAGTTTACCTGTTTTGCAATGACATGATGCTACTGTACTAGCTAAAACTAGTCTGTCTTCCAGTGCACTGCCAGTGCTTCCCAGGTCATATCAACCAAAAATGTAATGAATATCATCCAGGTCATTAATGAAAATATTGGAAAGAACTCAACCCAGACAAACTTTACAGAGGTTTATTAAATACATTCATTTGGATGGAGAACCATTGCTAACTACTATGAAAAAAGCTGTCACCACATATGGCGATGAATTTTGCCCTTCTATTAATTGAGTAAGATTCAGAGCTATGATTGTCTATAATGAAAGACATTCTGATGTGAAATGTCCTACATATTATCAGAAGCTACAGAAATATCTCCTATTCTCTGTGTTTGACTGGTGTAGCTGCCAAATCATATATGTCTGTCAGTTAGAAAGTTAGAAGCAAAAATAACTGAAGAAAAGCTAGCACTACTAATTTTACACCATTAGTATTTTTGCTAATTTTATTTTAGTTTATAGTAGTAGGGTATTAATAAAGCATAGATTAACAAGGCAAGTAGCAGGGATAAACCAGGGCAGCACTAGGATAATGCAATTAGTTTTAAGGATTGCTTAGATCTTGGTCAATTTGAGAAGAAAAAACATTAAAAGGCAAAACAGTCAAGATAAAGCTACTTAACCACAGTAAACCATTTTGTTACAGCAAAATGACTTGATGCATTGATCCATAGCGACTATAAGGTACTTCATGCCCAGGTCTTCCCTTGAGTTGAAGCAGGGATGTGGTCAGAATACAAAACCAGACTTCATGAGTTTGAAAATTCATGGATCCACCAGCGTAACTGAGGCTTCTTAGCCTTATTTGTTAAGACTCTTTACTGTCAGGAATGTAACCAACCTCAAAGCACATTAAAATGTTTCACTTTTTTTTTTTGTCCAACAGAAGAAGACAACTCTTGTTAACTATCTGCTTCTTGGAAACTTCCCCCTTCTTTAGCTCGTTCTGTCTGCTTCAGTTCTAACAACTTTAAATAAACCCAGCCTTAAACCTCTTAAAGTTCCTCTCATTGCGCATCTGTTGACAGAACTTATCAGCCTACAGTTGCCTTCCACTTACATTGCTTCCACAAAGGTTAAAATGGGCCTCTTGTGCTCTCTATTAATTCTGCAGACAACAGCAGTTTCCCCTGATGTTCATAACTGAAATGTCATCCCCCCAAAACCATAACACAGGTAATGGGAACCCTGCTACTGAGGTCAGAAGCTGGTTTTATTTTGACCTGAAAGGATTCCTAGCTTTCTCACTTCCTTCCCGCTGACAGACTTTCTAAGAAACACAACAAAAGGTTTACTCAGCACCTTTATTTTGCAACTGAGTTTAGCAAACTAAGTCTGTACCTCTGCCACTTCTGCCCAGCAGTGTAGTAGTTGGGCTCCAGTACAGAAATTCTAACTACTGAATGAGAACTACAAAAGTCCATGTTTTCGTAGCACACCCCAAAATCATATGTCAGTCCAAAGCCTTCTTGTCATCTAGGAAGTACAGAAACCCTTCCCAATGGTTCAAATATTTCAGGGAGATCTGTTAATTAATGTGAGTTCAATCTGCTTGTAACTATATTTGATGGAGCTGGATGGATGGCAGGGGCACCATTCAAGACAGTATGTTTCAACGTGCTCCAGCCAGAATTCTGTAGCTGATTTTGAGCATCAGATTACCATGAGTTCAAGATGACAGGGGCAGGTGATGGCTCTGGATGCTACCGTGGGAGGACAGTTTGCATGTGAGAAGAGATGATGCTTCAAAAAATACAGAGCTACCATTTAGATGTTGCAAATAATAATTTTATTAAATGCTTTTGAAAAAAAATATTACTACCTCCAAATATCTCCACTTGTACCAACTGGGTCTCTAAAAAAACCTGCTCCGCTCTCTGTTTCTTCTTTGGCTTCCTCTGGTCCTTAGTAGTAATCCCTCCATCCTTCTCCTTGTGGTATAATGATTATACCAAGGTGTAGCAGATGGAGTACTATAAGCCAAGTGTTTGGATGCAGAATCTCTCCCTGCCTGAACTACATGGGCTAAGCCCTTCCTTTTCTTTGTAGTCCTGGAGAAGAACATGGTCATGCTCTATGCTGCTTCTAGTTTGTAGTCACCGAAGAGCATGATCTCCAAAAGCACCTGGGATGTATCTGGAGGCTCCCACATGGAAGGATTCCTGTTACATTCTCATATAATGTCTAATTATATTTTTACAGTGTACAAAATAATCCTGCTGAATTAAAGTAAAATACACATCAGTTAATCAGCAAAGAAAATCAGGTCAACTTCAATCAAGTTATTCTGAAGACCAAGGGGAAATGCAAAAATTCAAATGAAAAGTAAATTAAGGAGATTTGAAGCCTAAACTGCAGAGGCCAACAATACATTGCTAGTGGAAAAAGAAGGAAAATACAGTCCTGGTACATACTCACAAGAGTATTTGTAAGACGAGAGAGGCACGTACCCTCCATTCAGTGCTGTTGAGTTCTAAATCTGACATTACATTTAGGAAAGAAGAAAAACAAACTGGGAACAGCTCACATGAAAGGAAGAAAATGAGACAGGTGTAGAACAACTGGCATGTAAGGAAAGGCAGAAATAACTGGATCAGTTATTTCTTGAAGGCATAAAAAATGGAGACCACTTTTCACTTTCACTGTCAGAAACTTGTGCTCCATTTCTGACTTGAATTCCTGCAGCTTTAATTTCTCTCCACTCTTCTTGTTATGGCTTCTTCCATTAAATTAAAATGCCACTCAGTACCTAATGCTTTCTGATTGTAAGGAACCTATAAACTGTAATCACCTTTAAACCGTTTTTAATAAACTAAACAAACAATCTCTTTGAGTATCTCTTATTTTCAAACCATTGATCATCTTCATGCAGCCTGTCCCATTTTCAACTTCTCTGTCAAAATGTATAGTAGCATTATATGCAGTGTCCCACTAGTTGGCTTAAAATACTAATTACTGGAGGCAAATTACCTTTTAACTACTGTTGATTCCTCTCTTTATACATTCAGAAATGACATTAGCCTTTTTCACTTCTACATCCTCTGGTATTACACTTTCAGTTGTTGTTCACGGACCTCAATCCTTTAGCTAAATGTTCCAGAACGCAGTTTCTCTGCTTGTAGATCTACATCCATTCCTTCTTGATTTAAGGACTTCACTGTATTAAAGTGCACTTTGTTTCAGTGGGTCAAATACACCATCTGTTCCACTGATTCTAGGTGTGACATTCAGCCTAACACAGTACACAGTACTTCCTTGAGTTAAATAGAGCATAACTTTCAGAAAAATATCCAATACTGTTTCAAAATGTGCAGTGAAGAATCAATAAACAGTACACAGCCCAAGATGAAACTTGTTTTAGAGGACAATTACTCTTTGCTTTACTGCCAGCCTGAAAATGAATAGCTTCAACTTCCATTGGGTCTTGTTACCACTGTCTGCTTGACTGAAATTATCAGGTATATTATTCTATTTACACGTGCGTCTGAGATCAAGCAAGTTTTTTCCCCCTGAACTGTGTTCAAGAAAACAGAAAACTGAGAAGGCAACATGGTAACAGACAATAAGTTGCTTTGTGTTATAAAGTGATCATTTTATTCTCTAGAAGAGAAAACAAAACTATCGGGCACCACATATAGTCCTTACTGAGCCTAGTGCCCCAAAAATTCATTGTCTTCCATCCCATACTCTACATAAATCATTATGGATATCTCTTTCGAAAGAAGAAACCACTCCTAGCAAACATTACTCTCAGTTTTATCTTGGAAGAACCAAAGTGACTGAGCCAACAAAACAGAAAACATAGACCCTTTGCAGATTACAATGCATTCAGGATGCATGCATAGGAAGTTGAATGCATTCTGAAGTGTAAAAAATAATTGACAAACTAAAAGGAGATAGTGACTCCACAGAAAATACAGTCAGTGGCAGAGAACATGCATGCATTAGGGGAGCAGATTAGGAAAGAGCATTGGTAGTTGGTACAGCAATATAGGCACTTCAGGCATTATATATGTGAAGAACAGGATGCAAGGCACATGTAGCATATCATATGAGACTGTCATATAATGCAGCAAGAGAACATATTGTCTCTACTCCTTTGGTAACTATGAGGACAAGTTCTTGCTACATTAGGTACTTACACAAACCTCATTTCTGGACATCCAAAGTCTTGTATCCAAGTTCATCAATCTTTAAAATATCAAAACATCCTTATGAGGCTGTGATTCCCACAAGAAAAATTGAGTCCTCCCCTAGGAGATAAAGGAATTGAATTTTCAGTAAGAAAGTTAGTTCCTTAGCCCCAGAGCAAACTTTCTCCTTCTGAATAAGGTTCCCACAGCAATAACCTAACAGCATCATTGAACACCACAGCAAAGGTCTCTGAACACATATGCCCTGGTTTTGGCTGGGATGGAGTTCATTTTCTTCCTAGTAGCTGGCATAGTGCTGTGTTTTGGATTTAGTAGGAGAAGAATGCTGATAACACACTGATGTTTTAGTTGTTGCCAAGTAGTGCTTAGACTAGTCAAGGACTTTCTTTTTCAGCTTCCCATGCTCTGCCAGGTGCACGAGAAACTGGGAGGGGGCACAGCCAAGATAGTTGATCCAAACTGGCCAAAGGGCTATTCCATACCATATGGCATCATGCTCAGTATATACTGGAGGGAGTTGGCCAGGGGGAGCGATTGCTGCTCAGGGACTGGCTGGGCGTCGGTCGGCGGGTGGTGAGCGGTTGCATCACTTGTTTTTCCCTGGGTTTTGTTTCTCTCTTTCGTTGTTCTCCTTTTCATTACAATTATTATTACTATTATTATTATTATTTCAATTATTAAACTGTTCTTACGTCAACCCATGACTTTTCTTACTTTTGCCCTTCCGATTCTCTCCCGCTTCCCACCTTGGGGGGGGAGAGCGAGGGAGCAGCTCTGTGGTGCTTGGTTGCCAACTGGGGCTATACCACAACAATGTACCACAGCAGGATAGCAGGGTGATATCACACTCAAGGTAAGAGACATAACCAAGCAAAACAGCCAGGTTGTTGCTTTTAGGAAAACTTTTCAAGTCTATCCTCTTTGGGAGTGCTTAATTTTAAACATAAATCTTAGGAGAAATAGAAAACTACTTATATCCTCTCACTTCCCTAGGAAAAAAAATACAGTGATTGCATGTTGGAACAGCATAGCAATATTTGACATTCCCTTAACAGTCATCTTTGACCATGTGTCTCTCACTATATGGCGTTGTCACATGTATTTAGGCCCAGGCAACTGCTGGAGGCTTCATGGAAAGTGGTGTTATCTCCCTCAATGCCATGCTCGCTCTGAGCATGTGTCTTCCCAAGGCAGCCATATCATCAAAGGAGACGAGCCTTGGCAGAGAAGATACAGGAGGGGTTCTCTTGGCCTCTCTTCGCCTCAGCTCAGCCAAAGCGAAGCACTCTCTGGTAGAAAGAGAGCTACTCTGCCGTTAGGGCCAAGCCCCGTGCGGCAGCCTTCTCAACAGCCGTCGCTACGCTGGGCTCGGAGGACAGAAGCCGCCGCTTTCCACGCTCCTGCTGCAGTAGGTGGATCCCTGGGAGGCGCTAACCCCCTTCCCTCCTCCTCTTCCCTCCCTCCCTTCGCGGTTGAGGAGGCGACTGAGCGCGGCGGCATCTTCCCTTGTCTCATTGGAGGGAGGAGGAGGAGCCGCCGCCGCTTGCGGGGAAGGTAAGCTACGGAAGAAGAGGATCGCCGCCGCCGCCACCTGCCCCCCCGCCCCGCCCCCTTTCCGCGGGCAGAGCCCTGCGCCCCTCCCCGCTGAGGAGCGCGGAGGCGCCGCGGGCGGCACCGCTGCCGTCGGCCGGGCGGCGGGTGAGACCGTTACGCCGGGCTCTGGCGGACGCTCCCGCCCTGCGCCGGCCGCTGGCGAGGGAAGAAGGGGAAGGGAAGGAAGGGGAAGGGAAGGAGGGGGAGGGGAAGGGAAGGGGGCGGGCGGGGCGGGCGGGGCGCTCGAGCGCTTCCCGCCCAGCGGCCGCCACCGTTGGCTGTGGCCGTGGGGCGGGGCGGGGCGGGCGGCTGGCAGGCATCTGGGGCCCGCGGCCTGGCTGAGCCTTAGGGCGAAGCGCTCCTACGCGGGGGGCAAGGTGGCTTTCCTTCCCCAGGCTGGCCTTTGGCCACCCCACTCGTGGGCATAGGTGGGGAGGGAGGGTTGGGGAAGGGTGCTGTCGCCTGTTCTGCCTGTGCTGGGCCCGTGTGGTACGCGGTTGCGTGGTGTTGCGTGGTGTTGCGTGGTGTTGCGTTCCCCTGGGTTATGCTTCCCAGGCACCTGGTTTATAAATGGCTGATAACAGAGGGTTTGCTAGTTTTGTCAGGGGTTGCATTTCTGTAGTGTTGGAGAGCTCTGTTGGCAAGTGTGCAAGGGAAGCGTGAAGCTCTCGGTACATTAGACAAGCTTAGCTTGATGGCCAGTTACAGTTTTAATGCCAAGAATGAATACTTGGGAAACCAGGGATTGTTAATGTGTGGGAGATGGGAGGATTGCATTGTATCTCCTTGTGGAGGTGAAAGTCCTAATATTGATGGATAAAAAGAGAGGGCACAATTAGCACAGGGATTTTACTCAGCTTATGAACTGAGCAAGGTTTGTAGATGGGTTTGTGCACCATCGGAAACAATCGGGGCTGAACTAGCAGTGAAGGTTGTGAAAGCAGACATGGAGTAAGGGAAACATGGAGAAATAATGATCCTGCTGAATGTGGGGTGGGAGAGCTAATACTGTCCAGGTATGAGAAATAAATGTGACAGAATGACACTGGATGTGAATAATGTGATGGACTGTAAAGTAACAGGAAGAGATTGTATGGATAAAAAAAGAGTCAAGCGTATCGTTGCTTTGAAAAAAGAGAACTATAAGCTTTTGATGGTGTCTACCATAGACCACAAGAGTTGGATTTGGATAAGAATATCGCTTACTGAGAGATACTATCAGGAGTTATGTCACAGGTGGATTTCTTTCTTAGATACAGATAACAGCATCATTTGGGAAGGACATCCAGCTGTTCTTACATACAATTACTGTAAGCTTACCATATAAGCAGTGAATTGCTTTAGACTTGCTCTCAGTAAGTAGTGTGAAAAATTCTGAGAAGAGCTGGTTTATTAGCCAGCTTGTGATCTTGGATCACATTTTTAATTAGATTAATTAAATAAAAATAAAATAGAGGACTTAACAGACGCAGGTTTGAAATTGTCGATTTTGGAAGGGCAAACTTTGAAAAATCAAGAGGAATAATTAGTGATGTTAGCTGCACTGGAGTCCTAAGGGCCCTAGAAGCAAAAAAGGTATGAAGCTGTTTTATGCCAAAGGTAGAATCTGTTTGGAATTTATATCTAAAAAATGAGAAAAGGTCTACTAAAAATAACTTTACCCATCTCAAAAAGGATTTTAGGAACAAAGACTGGAAAAAGGGTGGATAAGCAAAGAAAAATATAAGAGATAAAGTACAGTTCTAAAGTGAGAATTGACAAAAGTAATTCTGAGTTAGTTATAGGCAATTGTTTTTAAAGCTTCTTTAATCATGTAAGTAAAAACAAGAATAGAAGACCACTGAGTGATAAAGTTGACGTGAAATAACCTTGGCATCATGATGCATATGATCTGTTGCAGTTTGGAGGAGACTGCTGCAGTGGGTAGACTTAATATTAGATGCTTAAACTTATACCACAAAGAATAACATTTTGTCTCTTAATTATTTTTTAAGAGTTGGGAAACCTCTATGTGTTATGGGTAATCCAATGCTGTTGCCACTTAACGTTGGTCAGTTCCAGTATCAGAAAGCTGTTCAAGAAATACCCAAATGGACAGTTACACAGTCATTTACTCATAGAGGAAACAGGCTAATGTTTCATATACACATTCTATTTACTATTGTATCTCTCTCTTCTGTAACATACGGTATCTTTTTATGCAGATAGCTATAACTATAAAAGTTTAAACTATCAGAATTCTCAGCTCCAGGTATATAATACCTGGTGTGTGTGTGTATATATATATATTTTTTTTTTTAGATATGCATATTTATATATGTGTTTGATGTATATACCTAGGCAAATTCTGACTTTGTGTCAGGGAGAGGTTGCACTGTCTTCCCACCCGCTCAGGCATTGCATGCTGGGTTCATAGGAAGTGCTCTGGCAAGTGCCCAGTGTTACAGGGAAGCGTAGCTACAGCCAGATTTATGCTGGAACCGTGCTAGACGTTGTCTTGAAAAAAACTCTTCTCTTGGTGACCCAACATGTAGTCCTCGTAGCTGTAGGCAGGAGCCCTTATTATGGACCAAGGCTCCAATGTGCAGGAAGACTGTGCTAAACTGAAGTAAGCCAGGAATGTAGAAAAGCAAGCCAGGTTTGGTTTAGTGGTGCTTACGGGCTTGTTTAGGTTTTTTTGTTAAGGCTTAGAATGTTTTAGAAGATACGTTTTATAAATTAAAGCTTTTAGTCTAAGTGAGGCTGGAATGGCCTTCCTTGGACATCTAAGGAAGTGGTTGAAGGTTAGAACTGTAGAAGCTGTAAATATTTCTTCTTTAACAGCTAGGGCAAACTGTGAGGTCAAAGATCCAACAGCTTGACCTGGTATATGGCTCAACATTTGGCTGGATCAAGTAACTGCAGACTGTTGAAAATTTAGGCTAGGTCAGATCTCATTAGAGGGGGCATAACAAAACACGTGCATTTGCGTGCTGTCTTTCTGTTAATGCAGTATAGTATTTATGATTACATAATAACAGAAGGGGTCTTCCCTGACGTACTGTTCCTATGGCATTGAACTGATGTCCAGACAGGCTCCCACATGCAGGTGCAATGCCACCTAACATCTGAAGCTTGTACACGGTTTATCCTGAACAACTTGATGACCTGTTAGCATTTCTTAAAGCTTTAACATTTTCTGTACTAAGATTCTTCAAGTTTATAAAAATATAATAGCTGTTTCTTTCACATATTTATTGCATTATTTTGAATTGTTTTGCTCTGTTACATGGTTAATATTTTTAATAAAGTTCTTTTAAAACCAAATCTTTGGAATACTTTTGTTTCCCTAAAGCCGGTTCCTTGAACTCTCATGTCGGAAGGTCAAAATGAAGAATCAGTATAAGTTTCAATTCTACCAAATCAATTATATGGTAACTTAAATTTTACATAACATTTAAAATAGGCAAGAGCTGACAATTGCATCAGTTGTATTTTGTTATGTTTGTGTGTATGTATGGATTACAGGAACTGAAGTGTGTTTAGAGTTTGGCTAACATAACAATTCAGCAAAGAGAAAGAGCTTTTCAAGTTAATTTTCTGAAAATCTTGGATCAGCCACATTAACAAACAAATGTTTTTCTTCAGCATCTCAGGTTAGATTTAGGTTACATTAGATTACGTTAGGTTAGCTTTAGATACAGGAATGACATTCTGTTCCCAAGAGAACATTTTGTCTAACAAAATGTTTGATTATTTTAATACACTTCAAGGTCTGGAGATAATGCTCATTATATTTTTTTTTATCTTTTACTGCAGAAGTAAACCACTAATTATGTGAAAATGACTCCAGCATCCTCCTGTAATGCTTTTTAGCACTGAAGGTAGTTCTTGCATTGTTTCCATGATCTGAAACACTTGATTGCCTTCAAAAGGTATTTTTGCACCTTTATAAAGAAGTGTAAATATTTTTAAGTGAAAATATTTTTTGATTGACATCTCCTTATCAGGCTTTTTTTAGCTGCTGACCTTGACATTTCCATCAGTCTTATTAGAGGCTTAATTTTAGTATAAACTTCATTACTGTTTTCTAGTCTTTGTATTTCTGGTTTTCATTATTTGGTTATATAGTTTTTCTTTCTTGTTAGTTGCTTTATTCAAATCTTCATTTTTTTCAGTCAAGTAGATGGGTAGCCAAAGCTTTGAAATTATTTTTTCAGGGTGACTGTAAGGTTTGTAGAATGAGAAAAACATTTGGGATTTTTTTTCTTCTGCTTTAAACATTTTCCCTCTGGGGGATGATGATGCATTTTTTCAGTGACTTCCACTCTTGTTGCTCACTGGTAAACAATACACCATTCTACATCAATGATGATGATAGACAGCAGTTCTAAGGGGAAGAAAAGTAATTGAAATAGGAATGGGAGAAATAAAGAAACTTAATAAGAGCAGTGTATCTTACCATCATATAGGACTTTTAAAAGTCCTAGATGATTTTATAAAAATCAAATTAGTCAAATTGTCTTGCTAGCCCAAAACCCCAGGGCAGTTTTTTTTGGAGGTGAGGGGAAGGTGCCCCAGGAATCTACATATGATTTTTCAACGCAGTTTTGCCACTTAGGGCAGAAATTTCACACCAGACCCTCACACTTATTTTTAAACCCTTGGAGAGTTGAAAAATCATGCTCTCTGTTTTCTTTCCTGTCTTCTCACTTTTTTCAAAACATTTTTCCCTGATGTATTTGCTCTTTATCATAGCAGTATTGAACCTGTATTGAAGGATGGTGCTAAGCATGGGTAACAGCACAGTATTCCCACTATCTTCCTTGGTTTTCGTGTGCCCATGTTTTCTTTTGTGTGTTGCTTGCATCTTATTCTTCACTGCTTTTGTTCTTGGCAACCAATTTCTTTTTGGGGGTGATGATTTTACTGGAAAAAAAGGCCTCTGCAAATAGGTTTCAAGCATCTAGCTCCAGTACAGCATACTGCATGTAGATGAACCTCTGATAACTTCAGTGGGGTCATGCTGGAGGTCCATCCCTGGAGCCGGCAGGTGGAACTGGATGTCATGTCAAAAGAGAGGTGGCATCTGACAAGATGTTTTTGGCTAAAGTTTTTTCTCTGCAGATTGAGACGATAAAGCTGTCTTATTTCAGATCATTTCAACCGGAAATTTCTGTAGCAGTTACCTACCTTGCAAGGTCAAGGATGTCAGTCTTTCAGACTGTAAATACTCCAGTCCTTCAGAGTTTCTTGGATGTAGCCTCTAAACTTCATGTAGGTTTGCTCTTGCAATTAGTAGGCAGCCAGTGGAGCTTGCATCAGGAGCTGAGAAGTCACAGTGTGGTCAAGAAGCAAAAAGGGAACAGGAAAAGACTATGCTTTAGTTGGAGATAGCAGTTTTTCAAACAATCACTTACTGTTTCTCAATGTCTGCAATTTCTTGGTGATGGAAAATGCTGCATCAGTGAAAGAATGAATGACAAGCTGAGTTCTGTCAGTTTATTGTCAGCACTGGATGGAGTAGTGACATTTCACTGTACATGAAGAAGGAAGATAATTTTGAAACAGACTCGTATCGTCCTAGAAAGGGAATGTGATCTGTTCAGTAGGAATAACTGACAATAACTGTCTTGTCCTGCAAGGTCGCTTGGACAAGTTAGCATCATTTCATGACTACTCCAGTAGGAAACTGCTGAGAAATCAGGAATATCAGAGAAGGTGAGGTTCCTTTCCTAAAGGTGTCAGCAAGTCCTGTTTTTTGGTGACTTTTTCCTCCTAATCTTTCCTAAGCCTGTGGTTAGAGTCCTTAGGAAAGAACCTCCAGACAGACCTTTGATTCAGTAGTTGAGATTCATAAATGCTTAGATTAGGTGGGAGGAAATACTAAGTGGAGTTCTGAAAATTTTTGTTTGCTTGCCAAGTTCCTAGAGAGAATCTACAAGAATGTTTACATTCAGATAAGTCAGTGAACCTGTTTAAATATTTAGGATTAAATGGTCTTAGACTGCTAATAGAAGTTGGCTATTAGAACTAGTATTTGTATTCCTTAACTCAATCTTACCTGTACCACAGAAGCATATGTGCCTTGCCCAAAGACCTATCACGGTTGGACCGGAACCAGGGTCAGAACTTTCAAATTCCAGGACCTAAACTCAGACTGCCAAGTCTTGCTGTCCAAGTTCTTAAATTGTACTTGGATTCCAGATAAGAGATTTGTGAAAGTTTAATATAAATATTTTTATATTAAAATGCTGTGCACTTCCTCAAGAAATGGATGTTTACAACAATGAAGTTTTCTCCTTTAGATCTGCACTTCAGAATTCTTTTTAAACACAGCTAGTGAAAATTTATATAAAGTTTTAATACATGAGAAATATTTCTTGCTTACCTTTTTACTTTCTAAAGTAAGTATTGCATTTTTTTTAAATGTAGTGGATAGCCATTTTAAAGTAAGATCTCTTAGCAATTATACGCATATTATAAGATTTAGTAGACGAACAAGCCCAATAACTTGTTTGAAATAGCTAGGGTATGTTTTTTTTCTGTACCTGAAGTACTCAAATGTACAGTTTTTTATCTTTTAATTTTTGATGAAAATACTGGTTTTTCTTTGCTTAACTCGGTATATACAATGGTTATGTTTCTGGAGGGGAAAATTCCTACGAGTAGGCAAATATGAATCATCACTAGTATTTTAAAGGTATACAGATAAGAATGATTCTTAGACAGGGTTAATAATTCTTAGACAGGCTTAATAATATTTTTTGTCTGTATTTTCAGGATGCCAGGGTGAATATGTAGTCTTAAATCAGTTACAGGTTTTTAGAAAGAACACCTTTGCCGATGCAGACATGTGGCAATCGGTATGTACTTTTATTAGAATACATGAATTTGAATAAAGGAATAAACTGGTGTACTGCTATAGGGCTGCTCAGAAATAAGGTGTCTATGTTTGCAGAACAGCTTGAAGAATGAAGTTGCAGGGTAGTTTTCGTTATTGTAAGATAAAACATGTTACAGCTTTTGACTTGTGAGGACATGTAAGTGATCTGTTCCTGAAAAGTTAGTGCAAAACTGTCAGCATGTTTGTGGGACTTTTTTCAAAGTAGTGGGCTTCAGAACCTTTCATTAGGTAACTGAAATGGTCCATCCTAACGTATCTTTCTTCATACTAACAAATAAACTGCTTTTAAAGTCAAACTATGTGTTTGTCTAAACAGAAGCAATTGAATTGAAACCTTTGAACTTGAAGAATCGTGAATATCAGTTATGTATCAAATCGCTTGAGGAAGGAAATACAGAATTCTGCATTTATTTAAACTAGAAAATTCATAGTTAATAGTTATTCTCTTGGGGAACCCGTCAGCCCTGTGGGCTGAATATAGGCTGAAGATGGCCAAGAAGTGGGTAACATATATCAGCATTGCTAGGGAGTGCTGGAAATTGATGCTGCAAAATATTGGATAGCCTTGATATTTGGTTTCACAGTAGGACTACTCACATACTTGAAATTAAATGTTTCAGAATTGCAGTTCAGTAATACAGTCCTGCTCAGGCTGTGGTCCTGCCAAAGGCCTTGAGTGAGTTGTTTCTAGTTTAAATAAAGCACACAAAATCAACTGGTTGCATTCTTGTTGTTTGAACAAGTAAGTATGTTGAAGAAAATAAGAAAATAACAGATCACTTAAAGCAAGAGCTTAACAAGTTACCCTTTATCCATTAAGTTGTAAAGCTTGGTAAATGGCCACATGTGCTTATTCAGGGCTCTGTTCAGTTGCACGTGCATATCTGTCTGGTGCCATTTAGTTCTTAGCTGCTGCTCCAGCATGGCGTGGGTACCCTATAGGTCCTGTATGACATCTGCCAGCCCCATTCGGTGTCGGGGATCCCCAAAGTCATCTCTGATAGCGGTAGGTGTTAACGTGTGGGCAACTGAATCAGCCCTTTAGTTTTTCCTAGTTGAAAGGGAATATGACTTAGCTTCAAGTTATTTCAGTTTGGTTGTGTGCTTGAGCCTTAAGCTCACAGTCAATATGGACAAGAAAGTAGCTGGACTTTCACACATGAGCTGAATTGATCATTTAATGTCTCAAACTAAGTGTATAAAATACACTGTGTGTATGTGGATTTGCAGGTTTTGTTAAAGCATAAGCTTAACAGTGTGCATATTCAGTATAGTTGAGCTGCAGCAATTGTTCATTTTTTTAATTTGTTTCAAGTAAATTAAAATAATTTTTGTTTATTCAGTAAATTAAATCATATTTGTTAAATCATTAACATTTCTAATATTTAAATCATATGAATTTCTTGTATTCTGTGTCCTTGGCCTAGGTCTTATGGCACGAAGTCTTACGTGAGAGATGTGTTTAATAGTAAGTTAGGTAGTTTTATAAAGCTACATTTGATACTTCTTTTAAAGTGTGGTACGCCTCTGAAAAGTAACTAAGTAAAATGGTAACTTCTTTGTTGGATGTTATTCTGCCTGTAGTCAGAATTTTAGACATTTAATTTTCAGTGAAAAATAAACAGATGTTTAGCGTTGCCTGAACCAGTGTACCTCAAAGAAGACTATGTGTACAACTTTCTCACTTGTTGAGTAGAAGAAGCTTGCACAGCTTCAGAGCTGCTTATTCATTTTTGCAATTTTACTGGAATGGAGTTGTATGGCTTTATGTTAGGAAATAATTCAAGGATAGTAGAGTTGTGCATATTTATTTGGGAAGAATCATCTGATCTGAAAATCTGTTTATATTGATGATGCATGTCATGGAAATTATACAAGTCATTACGTAATAGTAATAATAATTGCAATGAAAAGGAGAACGAGAGAGAGAGAGAGAGAAACAAAACCCAGGGAAAAACAAGTGATGCAACCGCTCACCACCCGCCGACCGACGCCCAGCCAGTCCCTGAGCAGCAATCGCTCCCCCTGGCCAACTCCCTCCAGTATATACTGAGCATGACGCCATATGGTATGGAATAGCCCTTTGGCCAGTTTGGATCAACTATCTTGGCTGTGCCCCCGCCCAGTTTCTCATGCACCTGGCAGAGCATGGGAAGCTGAAAAAGAAAGTTCTTGACTAGTGTAAGCACTACTTGGCAACAACTAAAACATCAGTGTGTTATCAGCATTCCTCTCCTACTAAATCCAAAACACAGCACTATGCCAGCTACTAGGAAGAAAATTAACCCAGCCAAAACCAGGACAGCTGGCAATATTTTCTGAAACAGAGTGAATATTTTAACAATTCTCAGTAAACCTGAAAAGAGCCAAATGTTTTTCTAACATTGGTTTTCAGAATGGAGCTGGAATATTTGAAGGCTTAAGCCAGAAATGAAAAGCTCCAACCAGTGTGCTTTCTCTTTGCTGAAAGAAATGTCTTGAAAAATTAACATCAGCAAAGTTCTAAATTTATTTTTACTGCAATAAAAAGACATTGGAGTATTGTGTTTATTAAAACTTCTTCCTTTCCAATCACAGTCTGATTAATTTTAATATTTGCTTTCAAAAAATGTTTTGTCCAAGAATTATTTGTTTAGGTAAGAATACAGAAGAGCAGAGTCTGTCTAACTGATCACTGTACAGTTGAATATAAAACCAAAATTGGCTGAGCTTCATGTTTCTTGTTTTCTCACCCCACAGAAGCAAATAGTTCTGGCTTAATATTAAGTGTGTATAGTTCATGAAGTATTGCTGCAGCAATATGATATGGTGATTTTAACCACAGTTCTCTCTCTGCAGGGGGACACAAGCACAAATCCATATGGAGGATGAATCTCCTCCTTCTCAAGGAGTCAGTATCAAGGTCAGAGTGTGAATTTGTTTTGAGAATTCCGTACTGCTCTACTCAAAAGGAAGAAGCTTGTTTCCATTTAGCAGTGGCTTAGGAAACGCTAGTAGCTTTCAAGATAAACAGAAAACCAAAACTGTAGGTAGGAAGATGATACTAGCAAAATAAATGTTGCTTATGTGATCCGCAAAATAAATGTTGCTTATGTGATCCACAAAATATTAGAAGAACAATATATTCATTTTAATTAGGTTGAATTGCTCCTTTGGCTTACAAGACTAGTTTAATTTAGTATTAAGTTCTAAAGTTACATGTTCCAGCCTAATGCTTCAACAACATAAAAATGTTGGAATTAAGTTTTGTAGCACAATTTGATGTAAAAACTTCCTCCCATTTTTCTTTTTTATTTTCTTTGAACACTCTGTGTAAAACTTAATGAAACATCATTCACATTTTGAGCTTAACCATGATGCCTTTTAAGGTGATATGCATGACAAATAAAACTGAAAAACCAGCTTTCAAACTGATTGCTGAGGTCAAATGAAGTGTAGAAGTTTTAGGAATTCTTGAGGCATAACTGATACACCTTTGGGATAGGTAGCTGGACCATATGAAATCTCAAATTCTGGTCTAACTCTGTCTTTCATGACTTTGTGCAATACAATGAGGGAACTGATCACTTAAGGGACATAAATATTGGCAGGCTGATAGTTCAAGCTGGTTTTCCTATTTTGGGGAGAAGTGTGGGAGGGGAAAATATCTTGAAAGGTGAGAGAATCTCTCTTACTGAGTTGAATGTAATAATACCAGAGACAGGATTTAGATGATGGATATTTTTTAGTCTGATAAAGTTTGTTGTTATTTCTTTTGTAAGAAAAAAATCAGTATTGTAAGTGTTTCCTTGGGTGCTTTTTATAATAGTGGATTTTTTTCCTTCAGTTTATTATTTTTGTGTTAAGAAATGCTGCAGTTTGGGGTTAGAGGGTAGAACATGAGTGCTTTGTAGAAGGAGGTTACAGAATAAACCTTTTCTATTTAAGATGAATGCGTTCTGACCCACTGTGCACTTGGAATTTAGAGCCCATATTTTAAAGAAACCAATATGTTATTCCAGTAAGGGAATCTGTACAATTGAAGGACACCCTGACTGTCCTTTTGAACCTCAGGTTTCATCAGTCTTGGGCAAAAGTGGGATGCAGTTTTGTTGATGCAATTGGAAGACTAGTCTGTGATGCTTTCAGTATTTGTTATCGTATTTTAAAAGTGCCTAAAATCCTCCATAGAATTAATGCTAACTTCTTGACATAAACCAAATTGTTCTGCGAACAGCACGTGAATGAAGCCTGATTCCATATGGATTCATGTCCTTAGTCTCTTATAACCCTGCTATGTGTCATGGAGGACAGCATTTGCTAGGACTAGCTTCGACCTACTTGCTTGCTGACTTATTCATAACATACACGTCTGATTGTCCAGCTGCCTGCTGCCAAATTGATTGTGTCAGCGGAATCTTACTTCCCTTTCACTTGCAAATTTGGCTGAAATTGGTCAGTTATTTGGTGTGAGGAGATGGGGAAAGAACTAGTGTGATCAAAACCACAGCTTTTCTTTAGGGAAGATGACCAACCCTCCTTTCCCTTCCTCAGAAGTATACTATAAAGAAAGGTGTGATTAACTGCTATTTGTTTAAAGATCTTAATTCAGGATTAATTTAGGGATTATTTCTTTAGTTTCAAATGTTATCTATGTTTCTGTGTACATTTTTTCATAGTAAGTGATACTAATCAAAAAGGCAGTATCCTTATGGCTGACATAATGTGCTTCAGACTCCAAACTAGAATTTATTCACATCTTCGTTTCAGTCAGATGTAGAAAAAATTATATTCTACAGCAGATCATTTTGTAAGTCTGCTACTTGCTAGAAATAAACTAATGATGCAATCCTCACTGTTACATGGTGAATACATAATGCCTGTGATAGGCGAAACCTATTCTTGCTTACTTTCTGATCTGGCAAGTAATGCTGCCTTCCTTTCATGTCCAGAGCCTGTTTTAATTTCAGTAAAGAAAATTTGATGCATGCTTCATGCAAATTTTCGTATTAAATTTTGATACTGCAACATTTTTATGATTTATGCTGTACTAAAGCAGTAGAAATGTTGCGTGAGATGTAGACATTAGCTTGACTAGTTTTAATGTGTGGAGTGATCTGTTTTTCTTTTCCTTTAACTATAAACTTGTCATTTGTGCTTGGCTAAGCTGGAAAATGCTCAGTTATCCTTTTTATTTTATTATATGTCTAATTACATAAAATGCAAATATTCTTAGGCAGTTCCCAAAGATTCAATAATTGTTGAAACATAGAAGTAAATTTCAGAAGTAAAGGAGAAAGGAAAAAGTTTCTCAAGTTTCCATTTTCAATGCATGAAAACAAATGTGTATATTTTTCAAAGATAAGTATATTCTTGGGCAGATTGTTTTCTTCTTTTAACAGTAATTTTAGCACCAGAGGAAAAGACACGAATTATTTTCAAGTTTTGAATGTATACTTTACACTTTATATTAGAATTCTCTACATTGAATTCTATAAGCTAGCAGTTATGTTGTATGAATATAGTGAAAATACAACCTCACCATTTAATGTCTTATATGATACTTTCTTCCGTGCATGTAGATCCTTTCTTTCTGGATCACGATATAGTTTATTTGTCTACTTTAATGGCTTCCCTTCAAGTATTGTTCTAGAATTAAAATACTGGTTTGTGGTTGACAAAGGAGATGGTGGTGTTTCTCTAAATTTATCCTTTTTACTGTGCAAAGCTATACATTTCTCTCTGTCTAGATATTTGACATAATTTTTTTATAATATCAGGTCTTGGAGGCAACATTATTGTCAGCCCTGAAGATGCTGGATGTTGGGAAATGGCCAATTTTTTCTCTCTGTTCCCAAGAAGAACTCAAGTTAATTCGTCAAGCCTGTGTATTTGGCAGTGCTGGTAATGAAGTGTTGTATGCAACTGAAAATGACGAGGTAATTGTCCAAGAGTGTGTATGAACCTGATGTATTTAGTCATTTATGTGTCAAGTTATTCTGAAAACCAGTACTATGATAGTATACGTAGAAAAAGTGGCATGCAAAAATGCCTGATCATTTTGATTGCTACTAAAACATTTTCAGTTCAAATTAATGGCTTCCTACCACAGAGGATAAAGAGAAGGTAGAGTTTGACATTTCTTGGAGGTGCATAGTGACAGGGTGAGGGGCAATGGACACAAGATGGAAGATGGAAAATTCTGATTCGGTATTAGGGAAAAAAAATTACAATGAGAGTGGTTAAATCCTGGAGGGGTTGTGAGATCTTTTCCTTGGAGGTGTTCAAGACTTAACTGGACATGGCCTTGAGTCAACTGATCTATTTAGACCTTTGTTGAGCAGGGGATTGGACTAGTTGACATTGAAGGTCCTCCATTCCAACCTAAATTATGATTCTGTGATTCTTTTACAACAGGTTTTTGTGCTTGGCATGAACTGCAGTGGGTGTTTGGGAACAGGTGACATGCAGAGCGCTATTGAACCAAGGAGGTTAGATTCTCTATGCGGCAAAAAGATAGCCTGTCTGAGTTATGGAAGTGGCCCTCATGTTGTTCTTGCTACAGAAGGTAAAGTATGATCTGAGTGTTCCTTTTTCAGATATGTCCACGTTAATTAGTCCAGCAGGTGTGAAAGGTCTGTGCTGGTAACGTAAGAGAGGAGTTGGGATAGTCATTCTGGGCTGTCAAGTCCAACATATTTTCATTGGTGAACATGACATGTCAGCTAGCTCTGTTCACAGCTAGTTCTTTTCAAAAGTTTTTCAAGCTCTGCTTTGATCTTGTTACTACTTTTGGAAGTTTGTTTTTTTTTTTTTTTTACTTTGCAGTTAAGTTTGGAACTTCTGATTGCTTTCAAAATGCATTAGTGGCTACATTATGCCCATACGTTCTTGTGCCAACATTGTCCTTCACCTAAAATGCATCTTTTTACCTCCTGTACCTACTTTTGGATGTGCTTTAAAGACCAGTTATATTGCCTCCCAGCCTTTTGTTTTCTGTTGTCTCATTGACACTCTATTATCCACATCATGCTAGTGGCCCTTCTGTTCACAATCAAGTACATTATTCTCGAAGACAAGTGACTAATACCATGTTCCTAGTGAGGTTATTAAAGCCTGACTGATGATGTTAAAATTTGTCTGTCTTCCTCCACTAATGAGAATAAATCTTTTTGAGTAGTCTAGATGAGATGGCTAAAGGTAGGTGAGAGGAATTGTGTTGTAAATGTGTGACTATATTCAGTTACATTCCACCATTTTCTCCAGTCTTCAGGATAAACCATTCTGGATGCTTTTTCTATATGTATCTATATTCTTCTGAGCTTTGTTACTGACAGATCTCACTGACACACTCGTACTCCTTACCCAGATGATGAACTGAAGTACCACAAAAGAACAGGTCCAGAACCAATCCTTGATGATTTTTACTCATAACTCCATTTGCATGAATAACTTCCATTCAGTACAGCCTCTTTTAACCTACCTTTCAGACAGCCCTTACATATTTCACAATTCTTGTGTTAATTACTTCATTTCCAGTTTATGTTGTATGTTTCTACGTGGCTGTCTCACCTGTTTACTGAAATTTGTATTCTCATGTTGGTGAAAGGAAGAGAAGGTTGTTTGCTTTTGACAGGATAAAGTCATTAGATTTAACCTGTTATTGCAGAGAAATATTGGTTTAGTGTAGCACATTTTGACTTTGTAGTTCTGAGGGAACCCTTCTTAGGGATAAGGAGTTCGGTGATCTCTTTAGAAATCTGATGGAGTTGTATGCCAAACCTAGCTCTCCTGCAATAATGGTGTAATTTAGGTTTAGAAATGATGATGATGATAGACGAGATGAATGGAGGACAGCTATTCTTCAAGTCCTGCACTACTATAACTAGAGCACACTTGATTTAAAACAGATGAAAGAAAGTGAGTACAAAAAGGTGTTAGCTTCATGGATAATGGGCCAATATATGTACATTAAAGAGAAACAGAAGTACCTGGTAGTATCTGTACTCTAGTGATTGTAAATGCTTGGGAACTGCAAAAAGTGACCAGGCTCATGTTTCCCTTAAACAGCACCTTTTTTCTGTTGCCAGTTGGAGACAGAATTTTGCACTAGGTGGACCGTCGGTCTAACCCAGTCAGACATTTCTTGCATTCTTAATTTTACTAGCATGTTTCTCAAAATACAGGACGTAAATAGTATGTTTAATAAGGAAATAATAGTATGTTTATTAATAAGTAATAATAAGTTTTTCTTACAAGCATCTTCATGTATATTGTAAAGCAATGAAAGCTTGTTATTTGAATTTTCCAAAGTGGGAAACAGTGCCAAGGCATAGACAAGAAATTTTGATTGTCAGTAACAAAGAAATTGAAATGGGGACTCCTGACTGTCATTTAATCCTTCTCTCTTCTGTATTGCACTATCTCCTTTCTTTTAGCTATATGATTTCCTTTACTAAGATTATGGTGATACTATCCTTTTGGATTTGTGGTCAACACTATGTGAAGGTAGCATTGGTATGTCCATGGGCTTAAGAGCCCCAAAGGACAGATATATATACACACACACTTAAATATGTATATTGTTATTGATTTTGACTTTTCAGTTTGTAATTTTATGTTGTGTACTCATTGGAAAAATAGAGATTTGAAACCAGCTTTTTACATTTTTATTTTAGAAGGAGAAGTGTATACATGGGGTCATAATGCTTATAGTCAGTTGGGCAATGGTACAACAAATCATGGTTTCGTTCCCTGTCAAGTCTCTACTAACTTGGTGAACAAGAAAGTCATTGAAGTTGCCTGTGGCTCTCACCATTCTATGGTGTTAACATCTGATGGAGAGGTGAGAATATCTGGAATAAATCTCTCTTTTCTCTTAATGAAATTCATGTATGTGAGAAACAGGAAAACGTTCTCCACCTAGAGCATTAGATCTTGTTTCTTGCTATCCTCACAGTGCTGATGCAACACAAATGTTTGATAAAAATGGAGAACCTCTTAGGGTCTAGCTGCTTTGAAGTGCATGCACAACATAAACTTTTGTGCCACATCTGCTTGTAATAAGAAATTATAATTTCTTTGTAGAGGGCAGCCAGTTCCTTCCTATGCTATGCTCTACTGTAAATGCTTAATGGTGTTAAAGCTGACATTAATATAAATCATGTTCACGTAAGGAGTTCTACCCACCAAAGTAAAAAGTTTTCTGTCATTTACTTTGAGGTGCCACTTGTGTCCAGTTAGCATTTCTACTTTGAGTTCTGGAAAACTAGCAATGAATTATTCCAGCATTAATGCAACTGTCATGTTGCCTCTTAACTTTGATTGAAGGAATATAAAAGAATGGAATATAAAAATATTATGAGTGGCATATTTTTGATAGAAACAATTAAATTGTAAACCTATGTATCTGCCTAGATCTTTAAAAGAATACATCCACTTGAACTCAAAATGTAATTTTTTATGCGTATAACTTTTTTCTCTCTTGAATATGTACTTTGAACTGTATGTTATATAGCCTTCTTTTATGACAATTCTCTTAAAACAGGTATACACATGGGGTTATAATAACTCAGGCCAAGTTGGATCTGGTTCAACAGCTAATCAACCAATTCCTCGAAGAGTTACCAGCTGCCTACAAAATAAAAGAGTGGTTAATATAGCTTGTGGACAGATGTGCTCTATGGCTGTGGTGGAAAATGGAGAGGTAAGAAACTTTAAGTGAATTTTCTGAATGAATTTTATTTTATGTAATATCATGGGATGTAGGTCATTTCAAGCCTGTCAGTAATGAGCTACTACTCAGAAAACAAGTATACCTTTCCAGACTCCCTCAAATCTACCTGCTTATAAAGACCTTTGTCATAAATTGTCCTGCACATTCTGACATACTTAAGCACATCTTCCTATCCATGCTGATTATAGTTTCTTCTTTAGAAAGGAGGTAGAGTGAAACAGGGAAAATTGGTGACTAATATTTGGTTTATGGCTTTTTGGATTATGAGATTACTCATAAAATTTAGCAGCTATTACTTTGTATCAACTACTGAAGTTGGCTTTGAATTGAAGGAATTCAAGTATCAAATTTCAAATTTACTTGAAAATACAGTCCTGAAGTAAAAATAGCATTGTGAAGGTCAGGAGATTTTTACAAATTTTGGGATTAAATCATATCGAATCTATATGTATACTTAGCATTTCATGCTAGCTTCGTTTTCTCTATATAAAAATAACTAAGTTTGTATCACTGATTTACTGATTTTTAAAGCTGGTCTTATATTCTAGCAAAAATGAAAGTGCTGATTAATACATTATCCCACTGCTGTCTTTAGTAGTCATAGAAAAATAACTTATTGTCTGTACTAGAGTCTTAAGTATCAAGAACATGAGAATAATCAGTGAATGCTATTTTAATTTTCAGTGCTCATATAGGCACACTTTATCTCAAGAGAAAACAGAGGAAATAAAAATACATTGCATATATTTGTTCTACTGCAGTACCCCTTGAATCCCTCTCATATTTTTTTTATCCTCATCACGAAGATACAATGAGGTTGTAGTGTTCTTGTTGTTTTAGTTCATATGAGCTGAAGATTTTGGGCAGCCTACATCCTCTTTAGCTCCACCGCTCCAAGTATTTCAGTTTAGACCTAGGTAGCTATTGACTGCTTGCAGTAGAACATACGTCACTGAAATTATCAGAGCTCAGTATTTTCCCTTTTTCTTATGTTCAGCATAAAGCTGTTAACAGCCTACTCAAACTGTTGTGCATAGCTTCCAGTTTATACTTGTTTTAGTGTGTTTTCTTTTCTGTTAGAGGATTTTTGAATGAGAAATTAGCTCTTTGAAAAGGGGACGTATTCATGCTGAATTTGCTCTGTGCTGGGAAACAGCCACATGAATCGCTTATTTTCTACTCTTCATATTAAAATATTGTAGTCTTACATAATCTAACTCTTAGAGAGCAATATGAATATGGAGGTTTAGAATTTTAGATGAGCATGCAGTTGGTATTTTAAACAGAAGCAGCATCCAAAATTTCTGGTACAGAAAAACATACACCTGTTTGTGTGTATATATATGTATGTATATATGTACATTTGTATAGGTATGTATATACGTGTGTGTGTTTGTGTGTATCTACATATAAAGTACAGATGCTAAGGTGTGGGGACAGGAAATATTGAAGAAAACTATTATTGTAACTCTGAAGCAGTTCTATTGCTTTCAAAAGAAGTAGATAGTAGCAAACAGTTAAAATCCCTGTCTCTGGTTTTAAGGTCTATGTCTGGGGTTACAATGGTAATGGCCAGCTTGGACTGGGCAGCTGCGGCAATCAGCCAACGCCATGCCGAATAGCAGCTTTGCAAGGCATTCGTGTACAGCGGGTATGTGCGTGATGCTCCATGTCAAACCCTTTATGAACAACTGAAAATATGGCAATGCATATTCTACATTTATCTCTTTGTTTAATGTGCCATTTATCTGAAGAAAAACATTTATCTTAAAATGGACCTCTGTCAGTAGGGGAGAAACTGTGACCTTGTGGAGTTCAGTGGGAATTTTGCCATTGACTTCAGCGAGATCAGGATTGTACTTAGAGGACTAGGGCATTAGAAATGTTTGGTCTTATTTTTTTTTCCTGTGAAACTTAATTAAAAAAAAATCCTGTTACTTTAGTAAATAAGAAAGTCTTCTTAGGCCATCCCATTCTTCATTAACCCCTGTCGTCTTTTCTGGGAAAATGCTGCAGGTTAGCATTTTGTCTTTCTGGCAGGCTGAATATCACTTTTAGAATTGCAGTCCAGCCGCAGTGACTAACTGGTGTTTGGAGTCTGAACAAATTATCTCCAACTGCTTTTGGCCAACAGTTGGTATGATTCCATGGTTGGTCTTGATCTTGGGTGGTTATTACACTTTACCAAATAACTGGGCTGCCATCGGTGTAACTGGCAAACTGATAACTTCTTTTGACTGATAACTATTTAAAGTAACTGCAGAAATGATACTGGAAGTTTTTTAATTGATTTATCCAAAATAGAGGATACTGTCAGGAAAATGACATATTCTGCTAGAAAACATTGGTTTTGTAACCTAGTGAAAATTCACAAGAGTGTTTTGAACTTTGGTTCCTATTTATTACATTTACTCTGGGAAGTTATGGATTTTTTAAATCTTTTAAAATAAACTTATTTAATTACATAGTTTTACATTGAGTTCCTAGGATGTAGACAGTAGCTTTGCTGGTAATAATTGCTGTTGGAGAATAATGTAATGAAGTGAGTATTATTTTCTCCTGTATTTATTCTCCTGTTTAGAGAGTATGAGTGCTCCAGTAAATTTGATGTGGATCCTGTTTCCATCCACTTCATTTGCTTGATATCAATTCATACCAAATTGTAGACCTCCAATCAGTAAATAACTTAAGGATTTATTTAATTTAAAGCACATCACATGCTTCATGGGTGTCAGTGGACTATGTGTACTTCTGGTATATCTGCTTTGCAGATTTTATAAAGATACGTGAGCTAGTTTTGAACAACATAAATTGGTTATTGATAGCCATCTAGCTATAATAGGTTACATTAACTTATGCAGAGCAAGACTGTTGCTGGTAATTTTGCCACTGTGTATCTGTATGTGGGGCATGTGCTGCATATATAGATTGTAAAGTGGATATTCAAGCAAGCTTATGCAGGGTACCTGAGGAGGCAGCTCAGCAGGACCGAGTGGGTTTCCACCAGAGGGTATGAGCTGACACAGTTCTGTGCTGCCATCAAGTTGGAGAGTTTAGTCTCTTCCCTCTCTTTCCTGGCTGGCTGCTCCTGTTGCTTACCTTGTGTGGGCACTGGTGGTCCTCAGGCCCAGCTGTGGAGAGTTTCCTTCCAGTGGTGTAAGTTATCTCAGCAGAGGATGCAGTGATCACTAGAACTGGCACAGGGAGCGGGCAGTTTTGTGTGGCTGGCAGATGGGGAGGAGAGGAGCAGATAGGGAGACCTCGCCTGTTTTTACAGTGGTAAGCTATTCACGTTGGAGCAGTTGCCCATAGAGCAAGGTCAGTGCAAGACGATCTGCCTTTTTCTGCATTTTTTTCTGCATACTGTTCGTATTTGTCATATAGCTTTCCTTCCTTCTCAATTTCTAGCTATTCTTTTGCTGTACTCTTGAGATTATCTGGCAGGGTTCCTCACTGATACATCTTTTCCTCAAAGTCACCTCATCTACTTTGCTTCCTGTTTTAATAAACTTATCTGTAATTTTTTTAATTTTTACACCGGTATGGAATCAATAACATTAACATATAGCATAACATGTATCTGTCTGTATTAACTTACTGTTACATAAAAATGAGATTTTTCTTTTTATTATTCCTTATAGGTTGCCTGTGGCTATGCACATACGTTAGTGCTAACAGATGAAGGTCAGATTTATGCCTGGGGAGCCAATTCGTATGGCCAGTTAGGTACTGGGAATAAAAGTAACCAGACTTACCCTACAACAGTTATTGTGGATAAGGACAGGTAATACTTACAGTCTAGCAGTCAGACATTAGTTGGCATACTCTCAGAAGAGCTACAGAAAATTATGTCATTTTTAATCTATTTTTGGGAAGAAATAGCCTATAATTTTTTGCAATGGTTCTTCTGCTAAATGTGGACAGAATTTTCACTGAAAGTGCTTGAATCTGCCCCGTAACCATCCTTGTGAAAGAGAAATGGAATGCTCCGAGTAGCCCAAACGTGCTATTTTCTGCTTTGGCTCACACTGTACTTTGTGGACCTTAATTGCGGTTTCTCTTCAGTGGTGTAGTTTCATTGTTTGAAGTCAACGATAAAAGCTTTATTGTCTCTGAATATAAATCGTATTTTAATATGCTACTTTTGACAAGAAGTACATAGATAAAAAGTGAAGAGCGGACATCTGCAATTTGTGTTATTTCTGCTATTAAATCCAGTTCATAACCCAGGAGAGAGAGAAAAGGAGGAGTTCTTTCTTGGTATTGTTGCCAGAAAATTAAGCTTAGGTTTTTACAAGTTAAATATTTTCCTGTAAGTCCTTGATGGGTAGTGGGGCAGTTATTTCTACTGCTAATGTAAAGCCATATATATATGTGGCCAGAAATTTGAATCTATTCCTTACTACTGAGGTCTTGATTTTGGCCTCCTATTGTGAAAAATAAGAAAAGTGAGATGTCCCTCCTAAACTTGTGTCTGTGTACATTATTGTAAGGAAGAGGCAACTCCTCTCTGGTGATAAGACATGGCCTGTTTTTGAATGTTGATACTTCTTTATGTGTGTTTGTGCTTTTGCTTAAAATGTTACTGATTTTTTTTCCAGACACTTTGGCTGCAGTTAAAATGTTACCACATTTTAATACAAATTTTAATGTTGTATGCTGCCTTTCCCTTTTGTTGGCCAGAATATGCATTCCTGGTGTCAGTGAGAATATTACCTCACTAAAGCCTGCAAGATTTGTACATACAGCTTTTAAACAAGTTGTTTCCCAGCTATTTTCCTCAGGCAGCTGTGAAAACAAGTAAACAAGCAGTAGTTCAGACTGCAAAACAGTGGATTGTGTAATGTTGTACACAGTGGGAGTTTTGAAATCTGAAATCAACTTTAGGATTAGTGAGGTAGCCTAATATAGCTAAAATACATTTAGACACAGCTTTTAGTGATGTTTCGTTCTAGTTTTTAATTTTCAAAATGGAAGTCTGTTAAATGGAAGTGATAATTGCATGAGTAATGACACCAATATTTTAATTAAAAAAAGTATGTTTAAATTGTTGGTTTATAACTGTTACCAATAAGCAAGCAGGGAAAAGGGTTTTTTTGGGTTTTTTTACATTTTTTTTGAAATGCCGCCTCATTTCTTTTTTCATCTTCTCCAAGTGCTCCTTCTCTACAGCTTAATGCAGCCACTCACCTCACTGCCAAGCACCACCGAGGACATTCGGAGATTGAAACTCATCATAGCTTTGTTTGAGGGAGCCGAGGAGGACAGTAGAGCATGTGCTGCAGCAGATATACTGCTCTGCTGCAACAGTGCCTCCTCACTCCCAAGATGCTTTTTCACTGAGAAACTTTCTGAGTGGATGCTATTTGAAGAAACATTGATAGCCCTTTTAATTTTGCTGTGTATGATAGGAAAACATTCTTGCAATTGGAAGTGCATGCATGCTTACAAATATGTTTTGCACCAGAGAAAGACAGGAGGTAGTGAGCTTCTTCACTGCATTTTGTTCTCACAAGAGTGACTTGCTTTTTTCTTTGCTTGCTTCTAAATTCAGAGTTATAGAGATCGCAGCCTGCCACTCTGCTCACACGTCAGCTGCCAAGACCCAAAGCGGCCAAGTGTACATGTGGGGCCACTGCCGTGGGCAGTCAGTGATCCTTCCCCACCTCACTCACTTTGCCTGCACTGATGATGTGTTTGCTTGCTTTGCTACCCCTGCCGTTACGTGGCGTCTTCTATCAGTAGGTGAGCTTAAATATTTTTTTGTTTTGACATCTTCTAAATAGCATCATTAGTGCATAAAACAGTTGCACAAATGTATTTGAAGCCTAAACTTAGTTTCTTGCAAAAATGTATACTGGGAAGCATAATCATGATCATATATTACGTATGTGTAAATGCTAATATGGAATTGTAAAAAATTGCTAAGGCCTGATGGCAGTGCTAAATGACTGTCTGTTTTATTGACATGGTTTATTTCTGCGGGGAAATGCCTTGGGTTTGGGGAGGGGTTGTTTTGTGTAACCACTGAATGTTACTGTACAATGGCCACGAGTGGAGAAGCTGAGTTTGAATTTGGAGACTTGAGGGAGCCATGCAGAACATTTAGGAACCCTGAAGCTTTCTTTGATGTCCTTAAATAGACTACTAAGAATGAGGGAGCCAAATTCCCATGCTCAGAATTGGCCACAGGCACTTAGAGTCTCATCACAAGTGATCATGACCTGGGCTTCTGAAGAGACAAGTTGCTGAATCTCAGATATTTGATTAACATTAAGGTCTGTCTTGCTGACCTTGACTAGAAAGAGTTAAGCATATAGTGTTGTTTAACAGAAAGTTAATTCTTCAGCTACAAATTCAATCCCATATTGGTTGCTCATAAAGTTACTAGCTTTGCTGACCTAATTGAAGATGAGACTTGGGGTTGTCTGTAGTTGTCATCTGGGAACTTAAGCTAAAAGCTAGAATGCAGCAATTTGTTAATTTGTAATTTGAACTGTATTGAGTCCATCATGCTTCCATTCCACTTCTGTACTGCCTTTGTAATTGCATTTGTGTTGCTGTATGCTTTTGTCTGACAATTGTAGAACACTCTTTGCTCCCTTGGTGCCTTCTGGATGCCAAGGTAAGGAAATTATGTTAATAGTACTCATATTTCAGCTTTCAGAGACTAAGGAATTAAATGGAGAATCCTGTTCTCAGGAAACTGCTTTGCCAAAATTGATATTTTAGGGCACAGTCCAAAGACACCTATTTGCTCTAGGTTGAAGCAGTTGTTCTTTCTAGGGTGGCTTGTTCAGAACTGTAAGATATATGCTTAATTACTGTGGAAATTCTTAATATTCTTAATATTTGCCTACTACTAATTAGGTGTAAATTGTGTTACTGCACTAAAATCCCAGGCAGCGGGGTGGTTCCTTCCATGTAGATAGATACGTGTTTGTCAGTTGTAAGTTCTACATAAAAGTATCTGTAGTATGTTCAGATTTTTCTTCCGTAAGAGAGTTGGTTATTTTATGAAGGAAATGGGACATTATTAGTATATGCAGCTTAATCATAAATTCAGTTATATGTATCTTTTTATGTACATTAGCAGGGTTCTGGGGCTCTTCAGCTTCCATTTCTTCTTGTTCAGTTAAAATACTACTTCATGCTATCAGAATTTCCCCTCCACTTTTTCTCTTGCCTTTTCTTCTCAGTTTAGCACAGAGTACTGAGGAATTTTTCAGAGAGTGGAGGAAGGCAAGAAGCAAAAACTGCATCTTTCCTTATTTCGTTCCTCACGGAGAAGACAACTGCTTGACTGAGACTGAAACTGTCTGTTACAGTTTTTCAGTGCTCCTTTCTGCAAATTCACCTTTTCTTACCTTCTTTTACAAATGCTGTTTTAGGTCAGAAATGCTGTTTTAGGTCAGCTAAGAGAGTCCTGAGTGGGATTATGTTTGATCATTCATGTAATTATCACCTTTATGCTGAAGACTTCCAAGTAACCCATTTATTAATAAGCGTATTGCTCATTAATACTCATAGATATTCACTCTCTTTAACACAGCATGGTTAAGACTACATTTGTAACTATATCCCAACATATCTTTTATCACCACCTTCATTGTCACCACGAACAACACACCCAGCCTCCTTGCACTGCTTCACACCTTGGGAGTAATTTTTTACTGTAGCAGCTCCTTTTATTTTTATTTTTTGACCTTGACTTCTTGGGCCATTTGGAAATAATGTTGCTACAGTGTTGCTACCTTGTACCAAAGCACAAGGTGAAACCATACAGGAGGAAAAGGTTATTTTATTTTTAAACAAAACTAATTTCAGATGCACTTTCAAACCCACATTCTCATATGTCCCAAGTGGTCTGTCCAGCATCCTGGCACTAAAACGTGTATTCAGGTGGTCTGAGCAGGGTTCCTTGTGATGACACAGGATAAAGGGTGCTGGCTATCAGGCCCTCATTATTGTCTCCTGGATTCCTTTTAGTTAGGTGACCATGTGCTGGTTTCAGATGTGCCTTTTTGCACGCTCTAGGAGCTGAGAATGACTCTGATGGAGAGTCTCTCCATGTGCCCCACCTTGGTGAGTCATCAGGGCTGACTCACTGCTGTTTGTCTCCTGACCTAAGTGTGGTGAGAATCATCAGGCAGCTGCGTCCGAGGATCTTAACATCTGCTGAACTAGGTGTCATGGACAGCTGCCATGCTTACAGCCCTTTTCCATCTGTTGTATTCTGGTGCTTCCACACCCAGGCATTCCCCTGCGTTCCCTGTTCGTGGCAGTTCTGACATTTCTATTACAATTCTTAGCACTGACCACTAAGGAGTTTTCTTGGCTTTGTGCCTTGTCAGTGTGAACTGCCTCTTCATTTCCTCCCTCTAGTTGCCCCTTCACTGCTGTAACAAATAAAAGCACATATTTTCCCTCTAAGAATTTCATAACTGAACCCCACTATATTCAGCTTACCTCTGCTGGCTGTAGAAGTCATCTGGAGATGCATATTGATGGACATCTGAATTGCCACTTAACTTTGAAGATAGGCTTCACAACAGGATAGTGCAGGATCCTTTGAACTATTACAAAGCTTCAGCTTTGCATTGGTTGTTAAAATCACTATACTTATTCGGATAGCAGAGGTCTGAATAAATAAACCACATTGTACGAAATAAGAACTAATAAAGTATTTTACAATATCGTTATTTCAGAAGGATATTTTCTTATTATTACATTGGCTCCCCCCCCCAACCCTTTTACCTGTAATCCAATGCGCTTTGATAATTATTGCCCTAATTGGGTATACCTGAACATAAGTGACATTCTCTAAATGAAATGCAAAACAATGGTGCTAAACAAGGTGTAACAATGTCAAACTGTGTGTGTTAAGTTTTTTCTAGAGCTTGTGGTGAAGGTCTTTCCATTTCCAGCAGAATACTATTCTTATTTCTAGCTTGGTAGGTTACAAGACCTAGCATTTATGTAATTTTCTGTAGAGAACAGCTTATTACTGACCCACGAAATTTGTATAAACCAATAATGTGTATTTATATGGTAAGAAGACAAAATGTTTTCTGGGTTAGAATGAGGTTTTGGGGGTCTAATTTTTTTAGTAGTATTGAAGAAGATAGTTCTCTGAGGCTACCAAATATGATGGAGATTTGGAAACAGCTCAGGAGATAAAAACTTGTATGCAGACAATGGATGACTTTTCAAGGCTGTCTGGTAACTTTAATGCAAGTGTCATGTGCACAGTGGGATGTACATACATATGGCACAAACAGGAATATGCGGACATTCACACAAAGAATGCTTCTAACACTGTAAGTCTAGGGAAAACACTTTTTGAATAGACTTGTAACTGTTGGTATTCACCTTTAGGGATATTGTACTGGTCAGTTTCACTGCAACCAATGTGTTGGTTATATAGTAGCTTTATTTCTGCTGTAAGATAATGTCTCCTCATGGGAGTATTCTAGAAAATTTTATTGTGATTTTTATTGACCTTTTGGGTATCTTATAATAACTAACACTTTTCATTTAGAATAATTTACCCAGTAATGACTGATAGCATTTGCTATCAGATGCAGCATTAAACTTCTGAGACTATGGTTTGGGGTTTTTTTTCTGGCTTTATATAGATAGTTAGAGGAGTGGGAGTTATTTTTTTTTTAATAGGGATATTTGGAGTAGGAAACTAGTAAGGACTGAAGAAAGGTGCCCCTTATTTGCTTTTCCGGGGGGTCACACTGAACACATAGTCTGCTGGGGTTTTTTACTAGCCTTAAAGAGATGTCATATTTATTAAGAGTGTTAATTGCTGACAGATACCCAGGATGTTATCATGAGAGATACTTGTATTACTTACTACTTACTATTAATTCCCCTTTTTATTTTAGAGCCTGATGACCATCTAACAGTAGCCCAGTCACTAAAGAAGGAATTTGACAACCCTGAAACTGCAGACCTGAAGTTTCTAGTGGATGGAAAATACATTCATGTTCATAAAGTTCTTCTCAAAATTAGGTAAGGCACAAACTGTATAGTTTAATATAAACTAAACTGTATAGTGTAGTCCACTGTGCTGAGTAATTACTGCTCAAAATTCTTGACTTATTCTTACAAATTCCCTTTTCCTTCAGCCACGGGATTCACCTGTTATTCTTCATTGTTATTCTCTTTTCCTCATTTCCTTGCTGCTTGGAATTACTAAACATGCTGCTTACTACTAGCCTTTTTGTCACTTCCCTCTGTCTGACCTGTATCCTCCTTTGTGCCACCTAAACGGCCTTGACCCTGCTGAGGAAAAGGCTCACTTCTTTCTGCTGCCTTCCCAGTAGTTTGAATCAGTTTTTCCTCCTTTATGTGCTTGGCTTCCTCCACTGGGTTGATTTGAGGGTTTTGTGTTTGTTCTTGCCTGCCTTTCCTTCCACAGGACCCTTCAGTTGTTTCAGCAACTTCTGTAGATGCTCTTCAGATTATCTTTTTTTTCCTTTTTTGTCAGATTTCTTATCCTACTCGTTTTAAACCTTCTTATCAGTGAATTTGAATTTTAAGCTGGCTTCTGGTTTTGTTTTTACAGTTTTTTTGCAAGTTAACACCACTTTACAGTGAGATTTGACATATGCAGATCTACAGAGTAACCACATTGTTATTAACATGCAGAGATTAGTTTGTTATTGCTGACGCAGTTTCTACTAGGATATTCTAGAGACACTGCTTTAGATCTCTTCTGTCTTGCTAACTGCTTCTGCTCCATCCTCCTGATCATTACAATAGTTTTTTCTCTTTGCTATTTTCTTTCTCAAAATGCTTGGCTATCTCATCCTGCTTATCACCACTTTAGTCTTCCTACTTTTGCTCCTGAGTCCTGTTAGTGATTTCTTGTGTATTACTGCATAAAATTAAAGTTCCTTGTTAATTCTTGCCTGCCTTTTTTTGGGTCTTTTCTGCTCTCCTCTTACTACTACAATTACGTTTATTACTATTTTCTTCCCTTTACTGGTTTCATTACTTGTACGTTACGCTTGTGCCTATAGTCTACCCTCTTTGTTTGGAATGCCATGTGTCCTTCATCAGATACCACTTCAAATCTTGCATATCCCAAAATGTTTCTGAGGTTCTTTTTCCTGATAATCAGACTATATGTAACTTTTCCTTATTTCTTTTTTCTT
>VYZW01014037.1:56367-67035 GCA_013401315.1 Balaeniceps rex | reverse complement strand
GAAAAAGCTTTGCCAGCAAACCATCAAACAAGGCATTTGTGAAGAGAATGCCATTGCTCTCCTTTCCGCCGCTGTCAAATATGAAGCTCAGGTAAGGAGAACTTCTCTTCAGGCAAACAGTTGTTTTCTNGGTACCACCTTTAACAGGCAGTGGGAGAATTTACCTGTGAAGTCTCCCCCTATTTACACTTGTGCTTATATCAAAAATCCACTTTTGCCATGTTGTTTACAATGAATCGTGCTGACATGCAACGAATTACCTATTGTCATTCCTCTCCCCATATCCTGTCATCTGATCTGCCCTTTGCTCTGGAACTGTTATCAGCAGTACTGCAAGCGCTTTTTTTGTAAACAAATGCTTTCAAATGTGTTTTCCTTTTCTCAACTTCTGAGTGCTATGCTGATTGTGGAAATAATGATGTGGTTTTATTATTCAAGAAGTCTGTGTATATATTTTAGACTTGGTAGCCATTGTTATAACTGAGCATCTTAGTTGAGCAGTCCTCATCTTTCTGTTCAAGATTTCTTCTGCTTTGTAAGAATGAAATCAATATAGCGAAACAGAGAAGATTACATATTTTGGCTCTTCTAATAGGTAGCTGGTAACAATGTTTTTTAAAAATACTTGTTTTTTGCTCTTGCCTGGCTGTGAAATGTAGGATGATGTTTTAAAGCAGGAGAGGCTAGAAGTGTAATATGATGCATTGATAAACAGTTCCAGGTATAGGAAGCAAGTAGAAAAAAGGGACTGAAACAAAAACTGAGTTAAAAATGTTGCAGTAGTCTGTGCTGTATGGAGGCAGTGTACTAGATGAGATGAATTTATGTAGGAGTTGCAAAAGGAGGCCGGAAGTCAGTGAGTTTTGTAAATGGAAAGAGGGGATAACATCAGATTAGTAGATAAAACGATTATCAGCTGCCAGTTACAAGGCAGTTGTAACCGAGGTATCAGTAAGGGAAGGCGTGGACACCTGAGGCAAAGAGGAATTGTACTTTCAAAGTGTGGTGGTAGAAGCCCAGCATATCAGGGAAGACTGTCAGGAGGGGAGGACCAAATGATTTGATTCTCCTAACAGCAGAAGTTTTCATTAAAAGTTTACTCTGGAGTTTCTACTCTTACAAGCTTTTCAACAGTTTTGAACATCTCCAAAGCAGAAGTACCTTTAGTTGACTTGTGTCAGGTAAAGTAGTTAAAGTTATACACATTTCGGTGTATTGTGAAGTAGTAAAACTAGCCTGGACAAAGTACTGATTTATAATGGCTGAAACACAATAAAAGGGATTGGCTAGATGATTAAATATGTTATCCTCCTCTTCTTTCTATGATTCAGTGTTTTATTTTGTATACCCAGTATTCTTTCAAAACATGTAACATTTTAACATGATCATCAGATGATGAACTGGTTCACCTGTCCAGGTGCAGCATGTGCCCAACTCAGGAGTGCATTGTTGCCCTCCTCCCTACATCCACAGCTCAGAAAGGGTTATAATAGAACCGCTTCAGAGAAGCACAGCAAAGACTTCTTTATCAAAGACATAGGATAGTCTCTATCTAAGGAATTGTGAAGTAAGCCAGGATCTTTTAGTGTACTACATTAATATAGTAAAAATTGGTTTGAGAACCATGTGCAGTGTATCAGCTCTTCAGTAGAAAACTGTCCAAAGAAGGATTATGAAAGAGGCCTGATATTTTGGAAGTTTGAAAAGATAGAATTAATTCAATTTTTTGTCATTAAATATGAACACTGCAAGTGAAAGATTATAATGCTGTGTCATGTGCCATTAACACATCAAATTAACTGAAGACTGACTTGGCTACTGTATGCATCTGTTAGGATTAAAAGTGCTTGAAAATATTTTGTCCTATCCTCAGAAAATACAAAGAGTTGCTGCTACAAATTATTTTAAAGAATACTTCTAATATACACTGTAGCAAATTTTAGATTAATCATCTTATATATAACAGAATTAAAAGCCAGTATTTCTTGAAACTGCAAAATTAGTGATCAGAGTTCTATGATATCTATGGTCCTCTTCATAGATCAGTACCAGAAAAGGCAGGTGCTGTTCATTTTATTTAACGTAAAAGTTGCACATGGACTGTAAAGCAATGCAGGTTCTGACAGTAGCATTTCAGAGGTCTGCAGAAACTTAAGGTGTCAGTGTCTTTGATCTTCTACATTTTTCTTCTACATTTTTTATTTCTTCTAAGTTTTTTATTTCTTTGTCTTCGATTCTCATTCTTTTTCTCACTTTTGCAGCACTTTTTGATGAGAGATACAATTTACTTCTGTGCATTATTGCTACCTTATTTCTTTTTAAAGGACATTTTATGCTGCCTGGCCTCTGTTAAAGCTTTAGGTATATCTTGACAGGGGCAATAGACTTGAAAAATTCAATCTAAGGAAAAGGTTTCAAAGGGAAGTGCACAGGTGTTCTGCTAAATTTCTTTCTACTATTGAGCCCTGGCTTCAATGTTTGTGTAGTTAATATAGAATAAAACCAGCATGGATTAAGAGACCTCTTTTTGCTGTAACCCTTTAAGAGTTTATAGGTCACGGATCATACTGCCAATTTAGACTTGCCTTGCTGCTGGCTCCAGCTCTGCTTGCTGCAGAAAGTAATTAATTTTCCTTCAACAGCAAGTTGTTGCATAGGAACCAGCTAAAGGGGATTGACCCAGTGCATGGAGAGAAGGATTGCCACTGTTGTGAGGAGTTTGAGTGGGCAAAATTTGCTGTGTGAAATCATGGTTGTATGGCCTAATGGCTTGTACCTATCCTGTGCTGAACATCTGAACATCCTGTTTCAGCAATGCCAGGACAAGACAGAACTATTTTTGATATCTAGGAATCCCAGTTCCAATTCCCAGTTTCACTTACTAATAACTTTTCTAATGAGCGCAGTAAATGTGATGGAGTCCTCGAGTTGATATAGGTGGCTACTCCTGTTTTCTAGGAGGGAGGTTATTGAATAGTTTGTATCAACAAATTTCATCCTATCATTTTTGATCTAATGAAACTGATCAGAAAAGGGATTGGTAATGTGAACAATCTGGTATATTCTCTGCTAATTAAATGACAGATTTGAAACAGAAAAATAATAATAAAAATTTTGCTATCAGTCATTCATGTTATAAATTACCTCAATTTGTTCCTAGGACTTGGAAGAATTTTGCTTCAGATTTTGCATAAACCATTTAACTGTTGTTACACAAACTCAAGGCTTTGCAGAAATGGACCACGACCTCCTGAAAAACTTCATTAGCAAAGCAAGCAGAGTGGGAGCATTCCGAAATTGAGGTTTGACTACCACCAAGCTGAAGAGCACGACCTCTTCCCCCTGGAAATACTTCTCCTTTGGAGAACTTATCCATGGTCAGAATGTGCAAAGGTTTGGAAAGAAAGACTCGGTGTCCATCAGCTTAGGAAATGTGTAAAAGTCCGCTAACATACAGTTTTGTTAAAGATGGCTACAGCGTAGATGTATGGTGAGAGTTCATTGCCAAGAGTCAGAATTTAACAACAAAAAATCTAACGCAGTAACTACCCTTTCCCACTTAAAGACAAGCAAACTAAGCTTATCATTATCTTGTCTGTCTGAGTTTTTTCTTTTTTTTTTCTTTTTTTTTTTTCCTTTTTTTAAAACAACCTGCATTTGGATTTTATGGAACACTGACCTGTTTGCTGCTAAAACTTTCATAGTATACTTTTATCACCAAACTAAGTTAATATGCCATAGTGGGCTTCTTTTTGCCTGGTTTATGATCCGGTGAAGATACAAACTTGTTTTTCTGAACATATGGTAAAGTAATATAAATTCTTTAGGACGAGAGGCTTTCTGATTGGTAGGAGGATATGTCTCACTTGGTGTTTATTTGGAGTGAAAATATTTAAGCCATGAAGAGCTTCACCTGGATATTACAGTTTTGAGTTCCTGGCATTTGTGTCCATTGTTCTAGACAGAATGAAAAAAATCTTCCTTTCCATTACACCAAGCATGTTCCCTGGCACCCCAATGGGCCAGGAAGCATTCACAGTATTTGTCTGGATGTGAATTATTGTGCTGTGTGTTTTGGTCCTGAGAAAACCATCTGGTTGCTTTTTACCAAGAAAAACCCAAACAAAATCTCAAGGAAAGGGAAGTTCCACTTGAGTAAGACAGGCTTATTCCTGTCTTACAATCTATCCCCAGATAGATCATCTTAAAAAAAATGGAGAAAAAGATAGTTTTGAAGTGATAAAATGGGTCTTACAATTAAATCGTAAGAGTGAAACTCACATTATTTTCCATGTGGCAATAAGGACACCTTGTCCAAATACATTGTTTCAGGTTCTCCTTTGGTCAGTGCTGCGAGGTGACCATACCACTTACCTTACATGCCTGTTTTAGGTGAGGAGTTGCCCTCTGAACGTGCCTCTCTCTCATCACTGATCATCAAGGGAACTGGATGGCTAAGGTGGAGTAGATGCTTAATTTCTAACTGACTAAAGTGAGTTAAGATGAAACCCCACCAAGTGTTGCATGGAGGGAGGTTTGCCCCATTACAGAAGATGCTGAACTCATGAAGCATTTACTTGAATTTTCTGATAAGCAACTGTGAATTAACGCTGAGAAATTATTGCTCTTAAAATCTTGACTAGGTGAAGTGGCTTAAGTGCCTTTTGTAGTATTTTACAAATGGAGAAGGCAAGAAGCTGGATGACCAGGCTCAGTACACTAATTTAATTAGCGTGTGACCTTCCTTCAGATCCTTGCTGTGCCACAGAATCCTTTGATGACTTTTCTAATCCTGAAGTGTAGTTTCTAAGAACCTAATTCCCTTAAATGAGCACAGCCTTATTTCCAAAGTAGAAATAACTGTTCTTTATTATATTGGAGAATCATTTCTCAAACAATCTTTTTCCTTGAGGAGGAGATGAGAAGCACATCCTCAGAGACAAAGATGAGAAGCAGTGAGTAGTGCCTCTCTTCACATTAGTCCCTGCTGTTGTGAGTGGAATGGTGAGGCACGCAGACAGCAGAATTTACTTAGGAAGAGGGCTGTAAGCAAATTATTTTGGAAAGTGCTGTGGTAAAAAATTACTTGTGTTTGAGACATTTGCCTCAGACTCTCACTAGAAATATTGGATCATCTACTGCTAACAAGCATATTCTGCCACCCCCTCAGTGATTAGTACAACTTCCTCCGGCAGCGTAAGTCCATACTTCAGCAGCTGTGTCAGTATTTTGTATTCAAACAGAACTGGTCAAAAATTTTCCAGTACATAATGCAGTTTCATCAAAACCACAATTTCCCTGGGGGACGAGATCAGTTTTGATAAGGTTGTGTTGAAAAGCACTTGACTCAGGAACCAGATAGAGGTTAATGCAGACAGTAAAACAGTATCATGGTAGGGCACAACCTTACTGCAAACCTTATATGATATAGCCGAGCGCTAATCATACCAAAGCATAGACAGAAGGCAATTCTACGTAAGCTAAGGCTGGGTCATTCCAGATGTTTGGTTAAGCCAGGGATGGCTGGAGCGAAGTCTGCCCCTTTCTGTCCTGGGCTCAAGAACTGCCAGATTCACCATTTTCTTAGCCATAGCAACACATGGAAGGAGGGTGCACCGCCACAGCACAGCCTTTGGGTAGCAGCTTGTACTGGATCCTGCCCCACATACATGACCCTGCACTGGCATGCAGCCAGCCTCACTCAGCAATGGAAGCAGCTGGGCACCGGTGCCACTTGTAACAGCCTTTTGGTCACTCTGACCTTCCCAAGAAGCATACTATAAAAGGTCTCCCCAAAAGTTTCTGTTGTTTTCCTTAAAGAACCAAACCAAAACTCTAAATGTGAAATGATTGGTTTTTTAACTCAACATCTGATCAAAAACATTCTCTGCTCAATAAAGGGCCTGGTTCCCTGGAGACACTGCTCCATGGAGTGAGAGCACTGGAGCACGGTACCACTCTCCTAAGCTGGCTCAAGTTCATAATGCAGTAGTTCAACAACTCCTGTAGTCAAAATGGCATGCTTTCTTAGCAAGGCATTTTTGGCTTAATATAACCAATAGTGCCATCTTTTTTTTTCCAATTTATTTCCTTCCTGTGCATCATTTCCAACCTACTGTACGCATTAAAGCCTAGTTGCAATTCAGAGTAATTGACAAAGCCTGTAATTTTGAGGAAAAGCATCTCTGGACTGAATGAGGGTGAGTCTAAAGATCCAACATGTCAGTGTTGACTTTTATTCATGCAAGATGTATCATCTGACCTGGATGTGATAACATTACATTCATAGAGACGTTTATTTATTTAATTTTTTTAACTTTCATTTGCATGCACTTTCCCTGGCACTTAAGGGTCAATGTTTAAAAAAACATACTGACTTCGGTGGTTAAATGTTGATGCATGTATATAAATGTGTGCTTGAAACCCAATCTCGGGACATTTTAGAAGAGATTAGGGATGCATTTTACCATTGTGAGATGGTCTGCAACAAACTTACATTTGTGGATCTTGCAGGTTAAATACTTTATTAAGTATGTAAGTATTGTTCTGCTTGAGGACACCACAGACAAAAAGGTATTTGCTAAAAAGTGAAAATAAGGTCAAGCATAAACTGTATCTGGGGTTTAAACAAAGAGGGATGTTCCGCTTTGCAGAAAGGGAACCAGGTGGATAACTTTCCAAATCATTTAAAGGTTCTCTTAAGCTACTGAAGCTAAGAGCCAGCATTGCATTGTCGTCTAGTACCCACCTCTAGAGTTGTATTACAATGCCTGGTAACTGTGTATAAACTGCTGTTTTTATATGATCTGAACAATTTCCCTGGGCTTTCCTTGTAAAGCAAAGGATTTAATTACCCCATAGAGACAGGACTCATTGGCTACCGCCTAACGATGTAGAAAGTTTACAGCCTGAACATAAAATTATGTTTTGGTTTCTTGTTTCTTTATAAACTTGCCTGGTTTAATAGACCATTAATAAAAATGCCGTAACATTTAAAAAGTATGAGTGGGATTTTTTCCTTTCTTTTCAGTAAAAGTGAAGAAAGTCTGACACTTAGTCAACTCAGTTTACATGTAGTTAGTAGTGTGGGAAAAAAAGACATAAAACAGATAGTATTTCAGAGAGATATTTTAAAGACTATTTGTGTTCTTCAGGAAATAACCGCCACCAGATAAAGTATTTGTAAGCGGAATGAAAACCAAGTCTACAAAAAAAAGAGCTGGAGAATTTGCATAAATGTATTTCCACCTTTCAAAGAAATGAATGCCCTAGTGACTTAATGATTAATAAAACTGTCCTTGAAACACCAAGAATGTGTTTGAAGCAAACGTGCATCAAGCCGAGCTTATCTGTTACATTTTATAATATTTCAGCTTGTACTTTGCACCAGTATCACACAGCCATAATCTTCTCCAGCTGTTTCACATTTGACACAGATATCTTGCTGCAGCCACACCCATACCTGAAAACACGCAGATTGCACATTCTGTGACGTGTAAGAGCAAACAGCATTTGGAAACGGGACAGCAGCAAGAAGTATAAAACTGCAAATAAAGAGATGGCTACACAGCCAAGCCAATAGATTAAATTCCCCTTAGCATCAATGGAGAGAAACAGGCCTCTCTGAGATGCATTTTGCACGACCTCATTTTACACGTACAGCTTAGGCAGAGTTTTCTCCGCAAATGTACATTGCTCCACTGTGATTAGAAGAGTCTGACCAGTGGTGCAATCCTTACCATTAGGCCCTTGAAACGCCCGTCCTGTTTTCTGTCCAACTCTTCTGCTCTGAATTCTAATTTTCTTTTTTCCTGAAACAGTTTCAGTATTCTCACCCATTTTGAATACAACAAGGTCTTGCTATAAGAAAGGCACCCTCAAACATAGTGAGATTTCCAAATATGAAAAAAGCCATTAGTTTCAATACACATTTATTTGCATATGTATCTGCTTAAAAATAAGCCTCTGAAAACGTGGTTTCAGAGCGGGCAGGGACTGGCAAGTCAGCCAGTGCACTTTGTCCTCTAAGCATTGTCTTGAATGCCGATGCTATAAATAGCACTGCAAGTTCAGCAGAGTTAGGAGTCACAAGGCACCTGTGGACTCTAATAAAGCAACGACAGGGAGCCTGCGAGGCTGACATGCCCACAGCCAGATACCCGGCCCAGAAAGCCCTGGTGGCTGACACTGGAGTTTTGACATCCTGGGCTGTTTTCAGCAGCTCCGAAAGCAAAAGAATCGATTCTGAAAAGCAGGGTGGTGAAATGGTGGGGACGCTTCTAAATGCGGACACCAACTTCTCTGAAGGACTGCTTCAAGCGCCTCTACAAGGGCCGCGACAGTGACCCAGACCACGATACAGTGTTACCAATGGTGACCCTGGAACAAAAGGTCTGGTGAGAACAACGCTTCCAGAACATCCTATGGAAACTTCCGAAGGTAGCTCTGAGCCCAACAGCGCACTATTTGGACCTCCGCACCAGTAGGGAATCGCTGGAGATGGAGTGACCTCTGCTCGTACCAGCTGCAGAATCATGGTGGAAGTGTGATATGGCAGGACATCATTACCATATGAAGTCACCTTCTTGTCTAATAAAAGAAAATTACCAACTATAAATCTTTTTAAAGCTATTTTATTATCTTGAAAGGAGAGAAGCTGATTAGTTGTATAAAATATTATCATACATTTGATGGAAAGCCTTCAGTCTGTTTGAACAAAAAATACATCGTCGCAGTAAAGAAACAATAAATCTGCTTAGGTACGGGACTCTGTAATGTTACCCCTCTAGCCAAAGGATCATGGAAGAACTTCAACAGCTGTAAGAGCTTACAGTCAGTGTACCCCTATGTTAACATATATTCTGTCCATAAAATGCAAAAAGTGAGAAAATAAACATAAGGTACTCGAACAATTCTGTACATTTTTCAGGAAGAAAGTTGAAGCCATATTGAGACTACAAAAATAACTCAATTTTATTTTAAAATTCATTGACAAATCAGTGTGCTGTTCATAGAATTTTTAGTAGCTCTAGGATTAGTTTCCGTTCAACACAAGAACTGATCTTTAACATGTACTAGTGTAAGTATTCTAGGTTCAGCTAAACAATTTCTAAATAAGCTACCCAGAGAAGATGTTGTTTTAAAATGTTTGTGTAATGAATAGCGTGCTTTTCTACTATAACTGTTTTAATTTAAGTAGCTGCGAAAGCTAAATTTCATAAAAATGGTTAATTTTAAAGCAGGACTTCATTTATTAACTTATATTTCAATCTGCTGGAAGTAAAACACATACTTTCCTTAACTGGCTATTTTGCAAAAAAAATTATTGCAAGAAGTTTCCAGTATCTGAATCGGTGACTTACAAACATGTAAGCTGAAAAAAGTTTTGGGGTTTGGGTTTGGTTTTTGGTTTTTTTTTTTTTTTTTGCTAGCTGTAGCAGTTCACAAGTTGCCTATTAAACTCTGCCTTTTCAGTAAAATAAGGCAGACTGATTTTCCCAACATGGGTTCATCAAGTTCGGCTTTTGTGCAGACGCTGCGGTAAGGCCAATGGGAGATGCCCTGTGCTTTTAAAGACCAGGCTACTCTTACCTGGAACCCAACTGGAGACACTCAGCTTTCAGCTATAGCAAAGAGGTTTGGTGCCTGTTTCTCAAGCTATTTGGCTTGGCTACAGTTAAGTGACAATTGGAAGAAATCAAGAAAATTCTACATCGTTAGAATTTTGAAATCTTAACGTGTACCAGGTGGGATTTAGGTTTGGGGGTCTTTTTTCTTTTTTAATAATTGAGATTTTCCAAGATAAGAAAGTGCACATCAGGTACTCTGCATAGGGGAAGAAGCTTCAGCTTCCGGGAAGATTCTCTGTGGGATTCTGGGATTCATATTCCATGAAATTCAAACTGATGGACAGTGTAACTGCTCTCTGAAATTACACTGGGGAGAGCTCAAGCTGGGGAAGCAAAACTACAAAACGCTAAGTATTGGTTTCAGTAGTACGGCTACATAATGAGTTCGCTTTGAATTCAGGTTGTACTTCTAATGTGAGGCCCCGACTCTGCAAAATCTACGACTGCTGCGCAGTTGAAGCGAATGGGAATCTGATGCGCTAATTCTATACAGAGACAGAAATCTTTGCAGTATCTGGCCCCTCTTTTTCAAAATTCGCAAGTAATGAAAATCTAAAAATGAAATCTAAGAAACAAAATTGGTGCATTGCAAATCATTCTAACTAACATTTTGTCTTCAGACAGAAAAATTCAATCCAAGTAGACTGAATTGGCTTAAATCAGTAATGTTGCAACAGGAAACTAAGACACCTTCCAAGTCTGTTTTCAAAATCCTCAAAAAAATATATAAATTAAATTCAGTGGCTTACATTGTATATATGCTACATCATAAGGCAAAGTATCATGAATAACATTTAAAAATTGAAAAAGTCCAAATGCTTTCAACTAGCAGTTCGGAATAAAAAGCAACTAAATAAAGCAACTCATGAAGACTGTAAAACAAAAACAAGCTAAGAGGGCCTGCAGTGCAGCCCCTGGTCCTGAGAAGAATCTCACTTTTCTTCACTGGCTGAGGTATCATTTCCATCACTCAGTTTCTGCTTTTGCATTCTTGTTCGAGTAGACGCTTTTAAAAAAACAAAAAATTACTTTGACCATT
>VYZW01014037.1:24389-52987 GCA_013401315.1 Balaeniceps rex | reverse complement strand
TACAAGCTAAGACGGCATGTGTATTGTATGCAAGCCATTGTAACTACTATTAAGACCTGTTCTAAATTGTTTCCTTTTTCCAAACATATATGAACATCAGTAGAGGCACTTACTTAATTAACTGGCACAGCCCCTTAGTACAAATGCAGTTCATCAGTACTTTTAACAACATTTTCCAAATTTAAGCTCCATTTACTTTCACACATACAATTGTCAAAAAAAGACTTCACTACTGTGCACACCTTGCAAGGCTAAAAAAATCATTACCAACCTGATGTGGATAAAATAGTTCTTTAGGCTTGGAGACAAAAGTCTGGAGTTTAGCCAAGATGCACAAATACATTATGAGAAATTCTGCTACTAAAAAGATGCCTACAGTTCAATTAACTGTTTATTTGATTTTCTATTGATTTAGTTATCATTTTGTGCAAAGATTTAAGTACAGTAAGACCCTTACAAAGAAAGGAACTCCTTAGTGTCAGAATTAAGCCTGCAACTTTAATACATACATACCTGTTTGATATATAACCATACATATCTACTTGATATCTTATTTCCACTGAAAGCTTCTACAGAAAGTTATCGGCTTATCTCCCCTTAACGCTAAGTTAGGTAACTCTTAAAGAACCTGGGTTGTCTTTGAAAATCCTATTAGCACTAGACCTGAATCTTTTCATGCAGTCTCCAAATAGAATCATAACCCATTATTTAGTATCTTTAAGTAAAAGAGTGGAATGAAGTTTGCTTTCTGAGGAGAGTTACCAAACTTTATGCAAGATGTTTAAAGAGACATTAGTATTAGAGCCAGTTTTCTCCTCCACAAAATGGAGATGCAGTAAAGCAGAAGTTTTCTTTTGTATGTTCAAGTACAGTTTGGTTTTTTTATTTCAGACAAACAGAGAGAAGCAATTCATTTATAACACTTTTATGGAGGGATAACATTAAAGAATTTCCATACCTCTTGATTTGTGTTGGGAAGCTCCTTATATGCCGACACTATTATTTTAAATCTAAGATCTACATTCTTTACTTTGCATATGCCATACATGGAACACATCATGATCTATTAAAGAAACAAGACAAGACAACTGGAAATGCAGCAAATAAATTCAGCTTCTTCATTTCAATTTAAGAAATCAATTGATGAGTTTTCTATTACTGATTGTGCTCTGTAAACTAGCATGCAACTCAACTTCATAAGAACTTCCAGAATATAAGTCAACTACTGTGCCCTTCAATTCTGTATGACAATCAACTAATTGGAGCCGATAGTATCTTCTATCACTCATTTCACATGCTGCAATTTCAGGGTAGAGTAACAAAACATTTATCAGCCACACATGTTGTCCTCCCAAAGAAAATCAGTATTTTCTTATGCAAATTATTAGAAAATTTGGTCTGTCTCCATTATTTTGAAAATAGCTGTAAATGGTATTTGAAGATCCCATAGTAAGTAACTGCCAGTACTTAAAAAAAATGAGATGATAGACTTCACTCTAAATTAATTTCTCCTTTGAGTGATCAATAGAGAAACAAAAACTCAGATTACAATTTCTAATGGCTAAAGAACGTATAAGGAACATTTTGTTCAGGAGAGCCTTTTTAAACTTTTAAAAACCTTTTTGTTAATGTTACCTGGTCCAAGTGCCTGTCTCTCATAAGTTCATACTCATTTTGCAGTGTGTGCTGGAAGAGGGTCCAGATCAAGGGTTCCAGGTCAGGATGTTCAGAGAGAAGACGAAAGAACAGGGTATGCAGTCGGAGATAGGCCAGTAGATACACTTGAGAAAGAGAGAAGAAAAATAAACTGGAACGGTAATAACAGGGGTATATAAAATAAGAGCATGATGGAGAATGGACAGCAACTGAACGTTCGCTATCTCCCACTAGAAGAACTATGAGCCATCAAACGAAGGTAGTAGAAGCCAGGTTCAAAAGAAATGGAAAAGATTCTTCACGCAACATGTAGTGGACACACGGAAGTCCACACCAAACAATGCTGCACATGTATGTCTCTGTTGATTCAAAAAGAGTCTGAACACATATCTACTGAGAGTTACTAAGCGGACACATCGCAAAAGGCTCAAAGGCTCAGGAGAACCCCTGAGCTGGAGAAAGTCAAAGCTTGGGAAAGCATTCGGGGGAAGCACCATATATGCTTGCCCAGTTTTTAAGCTTCCCGTGACATTTATTTACGATCACTGCTGGAAAAAGGATACTGTGGTAGAAGAACCCTCCATCTGGGCCCATATGGCCATTCTTACAATCAGTAGATAAGTTTTCAGTTTGAACTTGCAGTATATAGAGCACATGCATTAACCTGCTGGCATCATTTTACTATTTCTTCCACCGGCAGCTAAGGGTTTGTGCTGTGTTTACTACAGATTCTATTATAATCTTTTAAGAAATGTTGAGCTCCAAACCCCAAAAAGGATAAACAACAAGAGATAACTTTGCAATTTCAGCAAGTACAGAAGCAACAAACCTTTTTTGTAGAACAGAGAGAGGGAGGTAGATTTCTGTGGTTTCTGTGTTTGGGGGGTCACAGCTGGCTGAGCATCTGGAGTGGAAGTAGCACTTAGAGGAGGTCCAGATGCTTTCTTCTTAGGAGATCTCACAGGAGAAAGATAGCTGGAGATTCAACATATATTATGCACTTCAACACCACAGGATAAGGGACCAATTTTATATGAATAATACATGCAGGAACTCTTCCCGCTTCCCCCATTAGAAGAAATTAATTGCTACTGTAACCTGTTATTCCCATAGCAGGAATTAAAAGTTCGAGTTATTGATTAAATACCTGATAAAGGGACTTATTTATTCCTAGACAAGTAAGAAAACAGTCTGCAATTACAAGTTTGATAGGACTTGGAAAAAAATATTTCAGAATTTGATTTAGCTAAATTTACATGTATAATGAACAGCAGCAAATACAACAGTTCAACATAACCTAAGTACCAAGTCTAACAAGTAGGAAAACAGAATACAAGTGGATTTAAATACTAGGGGCAATATTAACTTTACATTTTACTAGACCTCAAGCATGCATGGTCACCTACAGGTCTGCTGCAGTGTGATTATGTTGGAGAGGCAGATTGAGAGTGGAAGCGGGCTCAGGCTGATCAGTTTGGCCTTCTCGTTCTTTTGACTGCTTGATAAGATCGAACAGAGGTGACCCCTAGAAAAATGACAGTAACAGTACATTATACTGAGAATAGACAACCACACTGGATGGATTTTGTTCTTTCTTCTCTAAAAACAACCCCCCAAATATGATCCTAAACAGAAGATTAATGCTTTGAAATACTTCAGAACACTCATCTTTTGCCAGATAAATTTTAACTATTTATCTAACAAATTTTAACTATTAAATACACCAAATGCTTTTTCTGTTTCAATAGCAGTCCATTAGATATAGGCTAACTACAGAGTCGAGACATAATTGTATTCTAGTCTCTTATTACTTCCTATTAAATAGCCATTCCTGAGAAGAGCAGCAAACAATACAAGACAATACATAACAGGTCACATTTCCAGAAAAAAAACCACATCGGTGACTAAAAGTTACTGCTGTATCTAGTGTCAATCCATTTCTGCTACAACAGCTACCCGATATTTTACACATGATAATATACAAAACACGGTCATAACTCACCTAACTGCACTGAGGACTATTCAGATCTCTACAGTATCATATCCCAGAGCTACCTCTGGCAAGAGTTATAGTCACTCACATTAAGTCTCTGCCCTCATGCCCAAAACCAAAAAACATTTTGATTTTAGGCCAATTATCAGTACTTTAGGCAAGGCAGCTGAATATACCTGAACCTACTTGAGGTAGGCAGCGATGCAGGAGGACGTAAGTGGAATGGAGAAGCTTCTGGCTGAAGCAACATTAGCACTACTGCTGACATTGGTAATAAACTGCAGTCTTGCAGAAACAAAATCTCAGGCTTTTGCTGCTTGTGTGTCATGTACAGAGTAGAATTATGCTGAAACAGCAAGACTGCATGGGAAAATATTTTGGTACCGTATTTATAATTAATTTTGAAAACACAACGCTGCTGGCTTGTTTTTTTATTTTCTTTAAACAGCAGACTCATCCTTGAGCACAATGTTGCCTTCCAACAGTGCAGCATCAGAACTCAAGAAGCAACAGAAGAACATCTGATTAGCAAATACCTGCCTTCTCAGGGAGAAAGCAATGTCCGTAAGACTGGGAATGAAGTGGGCAAAACCAGACATTCAGCATTTTCCTCCAAATGATCCCCCAAAAGACAGCAGTAAAAATCAAACAGCTCAACACTTTGTACATAATGCATTGTCTGATTGTCCAAGGTCTATTTGATCCTACAAATGCATGTTATTAATATTAAAATATGATGGCACAGATGACAAATCTGTAGCTGCAATAACAAACAGGAGCACAGCACGCATGTAAAGCAAGTTGCATCACCTGGCTAAGACAATAAGGAAAGGCCTAGTAAAACTAGACTAGATTTACTAGAATTAAAACTAGCATTAAGACTTTCCTTATTTAGCCTTATTTCTAAAAAAAGAACACTTTTCTTCTGAAGTGCATCAACTAAAAACTCAGAGCAACAAGACAAGGGTGACTTGAGATTTACAATTTTTCACATTGTGTAACTTTTAAATTACCATTTTGGCAATACTGGAGCTGTTTCATCCATAACAGAAAAACATCAGTTATTGACTCATAACCACATAGTTATTTCTCCACTGTTTCTCAAACAGATCAGCTCTTGGGCTGGTTTGCATCATCGTTCCCTGGACGTAGGAGTGCACGCACTTCCCACTTGTTTCTTTCAGTGAAATTGAAAAAATTGCTAGAAATGCAGAGACATGACCCTCTCCATTTCTCATTCTTCCGGACACTTGGCCTCTTCTTTTTTATTACTCTGATCAGTGTTTCACCACGCTCTGAAGAATCCAAGTTTCTTTCCCGGAGCAATCACTAATTCATTACTGAAACACCTCTTGATTGCTTGACTAAGAGTGAATCCTGCTTCATTCATTTCACATTTCAGCTTTTAATGACGGAGAAAGTATTGTTTTCAATGAAACACCAGTAGGAGGAAAAGGGGTTGATAAAGGGGAATGAGAGATCAAGAAACAGAAGCAAAAGTTACTATTTTTGAAGGTAGCACTTGAGACCAGCAGTTCCAGGTCCTCTCTCAACCTTGCTCCAATTTTCACTACCCAGAGCGTGATTTCGTTAGATAAGGTGAGGGGACATAGCAGCTTGCTGCCTATGGAAGGGACCTGCCTACTTTTGCATCATTTCCACTCCTCCTCTTCTACTTGCCAGCCTTGACAACCAGTCAACCTCCGCATAAGTCAATTCAATGCACTAAACCAGCAGAAAATTAACAGAAAAAGCAAAACCAGCCTTAAGCCAGCTCTGCAGAGAATCACAAGCAAAGCCAGAACAGGCGTTAGGAAATGAGAGGGCAGCAACACCACGAAGGTTGGGAGCAAAGCAGGAAAGAGCAGAAAACGGGGAGTACGAGATGTGCCGCATTTACTGACAACAACCTGTTCAATCAGCCGATTGGCATGCAAAGCTTTCCCCTACAGGAATTTATGAAACCCACTGCTGCTTTCCATCAGTTAGATGAACTACAGTTAGCAAGAGGATACTCTTTGTGTAGATACATCTACTTACAGAGACCGAGTAGCAACATGCAGCATGTCCAATACATCTTTTTTGGCTCCCACAAATACTAACTGACACTGTAGTTAAAAACGTGTAAAGATAAACGGGATGTTGTCACCCAGCTGGTCCCCAGCAGTGTAGAGCAGCCAGCATCAGCAATGGTGGGATGTGAGAAAGCCCTGACTCAACGCGTGCCCTTGGGCAAACCGTGGTTGGGTCGCCTACCCTGACTGCAGAAACTTTGTTAGCGCTGCGGTTGCACGAGCAGGAAAAGGTTATTTAGTTTTCAGACCTGGTGAAATTTAAGGTGGGAGTTCTGCCAACCACAATTTCCACCTTACAGCTGAGAGGACTTTAGATGAAGCCCTCTGTGCTCTTTGCCCAGGGATGCCTACCACTCTAGCTGGTAGCTTTCCAAATGCACAGCCATGTAGTTGGAGAAGAGAAGTAGGTGCTACACTGATGAGACTGGTGCCTCGCAAAAAATGCCATAATGTAGAAATATGCAGAGGCGAGTTTTCTCAAATGCATCTACCCCCCACCCTGCAAAACTCATGGGTTTAATTACAACCTTGCCTCCTTTCTTTAAACATGAAAAAGACTTCTATTTAGTGAATCTGAAGCACATTCTGCAGCTTCCAGGGTGTTTTCAAGCTTATCAGGGCAAACTGTGCTCAGCTTCAGTCCCGCTACTCGGTATTCAACAATCTACCTCTCACTCAAATGAGCGAAATATAATGTCATTAACTAGACAATTACCAGTCCTCTAAGTAACAGTCACAAAAGAACTTTAACCCCCAAGTCCAGCTTCATCGAGCAGGAATGTTTGTCAGTAACTTGTTTCTAAAGCAACATTATTCACACTATCTTTTACAAATTTTATATTGCTTTTTAAAGCTTTTAAGCAGCATTTCAGGTCAACAGGCCACCTCCAATGCATACTTTTCACATGAAAAGAGTTTTGCACAGCTTTAATTTAGTGCTCAGTAAGTGATTAATGTTACTAGATGCAGCCACGGAATAAATTTTACTAATTAAGGTGAAATGCTGCTTTTCATTTGAGACTTCCCTGTGATGGCTAGAGAAGGCCTATTTTATTAGTGCAAAAAGGGACAAAGCAATTAAGGCCTAAAATTTCTGAGGGTCAAACGGCCACTGGCATCAGAATAAGGAATAAGACTGAAATTTGGCTCAGTTCCCTCTCAGACTATGCAGGGCTAACTATAACTCTGCAACGCTAAACTCTGTGAATTAAGCGGGACTTCGTTAAGTGAGCCTCTGCAGGATGCTTCCCTGCTGCAACACCTGCATCACAAGCATCTGTGGTGATTTTCCCCCAATCTGAAAGCTTCTTTTATGGACAAAGCAGGCAAAATTTCTTGTTGGCTAATCTTTATTTGGCTATGATGAAACTACAGGACACACAGGTGCTTCCCAGCTTCCTGATCTTTATATCTGCTCTGTCCCAAGAACATGTTTACCTGGACTTTGGCTTCCATGAAAAGATTAAACAAAAGACCTAAACCCTTAAATAAGGAGAACAGCTACCCTGGGGTTTGGGTGTAGTTCACTGACTACAGAGGAAGTCCCTGAGCAGCTTTCCTCTCAGCAGTGCTAATCAGCAGTTCACAGTATTTATATCAGCAGTTTTTAACTGCTTTTCTCTTTGTTCTCTATTGCTTTATGTTTTTATTCTTTATAATAATTTCCTAATAGATTTTCAGGTTTTAGTTATTTGCCCACAATAAATGTTAATGCAGTGTTTATCACTAAACTATGTGTATATCTCCATGCCAAGCTCCCTTGGGGTTTTGGGGGGGGGGGGTGCGTTTTTTTGTTTGTTTGGTGTTTTTTTGTTTGTTCGTTTGTTTTTTTTAATAATCAACACCACCTCGTATTATTGAATCAGTCAATACAATACATAATGTTAAGAAATGTTCTTTTTCATAATGTGCCAAAAGGTGGCTGTGATTTTGCAAGGCAAAACAAAACTGATTTAGAATTGACAGCTTTGGAACGCAAGTGCAAGGACCAGATCAGCGCAAGCTATTTCCACTCCTCTTTCCCATGACCGAATTGCATGCCCAGATAACTGACAGTAAGATTATGGACCTTGTTTTAATTTCAAACATATGAGTTGTGTTATATAAATTATGATCCTATTAGGGCTTGTTCTTGCAAGATTTATGAAGAAAAACATTAACAACTGCAGTGTTGACGGTTTAATTCATATAAGAATACTGTCAGGTCTGCTTTTAACTCCTTAGAGCAAATGTATGTTTAATACAAGTCCTATTCCTAACTTACCTATCTCCAGCACTTAAAATCAAGTAATCAAACTTTGTGAGGATCTCCTTTTATCTAAATGTGTAGTATGCAGAGGGGAAAAAAGGCAGAAAAGAAACAATGACTGTTAAATTAGTGCTGGTCATTTGAGAGGGATATTTTGACGGATTTTTCCTCCTCACACAAGAGGCTTAGAAAGTCATAAACTACGGAGAAAGTGACAAGCACATACTGATACACATACAAATCATGAAAACTCTGATTTTTTGAAGTCCTTGACACAAAGCACGTGAGCAGCTGACCTGAAAGCGGGTGTCCTAGCCTCAAGCCTGTTAGGAGTTTTCAAGTTCAGCTGTCTCATGTTCCAGTTTCTTATAAAATAAAATAGCTATTGCACTAAAAAAAGAACTGCTCTTTGCTCTGGCATGTAGGTCCACTGTGGAAATGTGGACCTGATTTAGGTAGTCTCTAGTGTCTATACATACATATTAATACAAAATCAAGCATCTCTAATGGGAGAAACTGAAATTTCCTATCAAAAGTTATTTGAAGCCATAGTAAAAAAGTTCAAATCTCTTCAGTCAGAGAAGGAAAGCCAGGTCACCATAGCATGAATACGCATCTTAAACTTGTGTTGCTCTAAATAATTCTGTAAATCCATTCTCTTTGCAATTTTGCAATAATATAGCCTTCCTCAAAAGCCTCTGGAGAGACCTGGCAAATCTTTATAGAATTCAGAAATTATTTCAGAACAATCAATACCACAATTTTCAACCTCTCTACTCCCAAAATTGCTCTTCACCAGATGGTTTTACATTAACCAATAATCTATGTTTTACAGGGTCTCTCAGCAAAGGTCCATGGGGCCACCACATTGTAGGATACAAGAGCATCATATCAAAATATGCTTCCTAGCAATGGAGAAGTATGCATGTGAAAACAGCCATAAAACTTCTGAGGGGCCCACCACACATGTGTCTTCCCAGAAATTACGGGAAGGCGTGGGGACAGATGAAAAAAAACCTCAAGAAGCTATCACAGCAAGACAAACAGTTGACAGGCACAATGAGATATTTGGGGCGATAGCTGCTTTTAAAAACAGCAGCAGCAAAGTAACCTAAATTAAAAAGTGAAACAAATTTAAAGACAACCTAGGTATTCCAGCAACTTCAATTTTTTTTTTCCAGTTTTTAAATTTTAACCATAAAGATGATAGACCTTCTGTGTTAAGATAGTGACTAATACTATTGGTATGTTCAAAAATACTACACAGACTGACAATAACACTCTGCAAACAGGGAAATGACTGACAGTTATTGCTTTGTAGCTCTGCAAACCAATCACCAGTTGAATACTGAACAGAAAAATGAACCATGGTCATCAGGACTTCTCCTATTTGCCAAGCCTGTGAGACTAACTTTTTTAAAATCGCTGTGAAAGGAGTTTTGAAGGACAGTCTACAAGCAGAACTACATCTTTATTCAACTATTTTGTTTAAACTACTCAGGATGACCCTGGAAAGACTGCTACTCCACAGCTTGCAGTAGGCTCTTGCACCACTTCCTTCAGCAGTTTTTCTGCTCAAGACTCACACAATTTACAGCACTTTTTATAAAAAAAAAGAAAGGCTTGCTGAGTAACTAAGGCGTTAATATTCAGCACATTAAAGCCTTAACTACACAACTACTCTAAGTCAGTTCAAGCCAGTATTCCACTGAAAGACACAGTCCCAAACTTCTCCATCTACCTGCGCCCTCTCTCCCTCCTCTCCACCATCCCCAATCCCTCTCGTGTCAGCACAGTTGGAGATCTGGTCCAGGTAGACCAAAACTGAGGTTTTGTTGTTGTTTTTTTAATTTAGTTGGAGTTTTTTTGTTGTTTTATGTAAACACATTCAGCAGGGGAGGCCTCAGTTTTATATTCAGAGCAGCTCCCCTATCCACTTCACCTTATGGCAATGCAAGTGTTTGTGTTTTGTCAAATGAAGAGACAGAAACGAACAGCTGGAGGATGACATGAGACACCATCTTTCAGTGGCAGTACCAGGGCAGAGAAAGGGAAGTCACACCTCACAAATTCCCAGGTTTCTCCTTCTAAAGCAGTCAACACATCTTTGAACAGGGTGATCCTGCAGAAGATCTCCAGGTCTTCACATCAGAGGCTCTGACAGGCCCCTTCAGGTAAGACTCTTTAAAGAAAGTGCTGCCATAGGGCAGATGGGAATGCAGTTACTGGCTAAACGACAGATATTGAAAGTATGAATAAATGGTCAATTTTCACAGTGGACAACGGTTATCAGTGAAGTCCCATGCTCTCTGCTGGGACTGCTGCTGTTTAACATTCACAAATGACAGGGATATGTGGCAGGGGCAGGGAAGAGAAGGCTGCTAGAAGCACAAAATTATTCAGTTTTAGGAAAAATAAACTCACTGCAGAAAGATCTCATGACTTTCAATGACTGGATGATAAAATAGCTATAATAGCCAATGAGCATAAAAGTAAAAATAATGAACAGGGGAAAATGACCTTAACTTTACATTTTAAAAAACAGCTCTAATGTTACCATTATTTACCAAAAGAAAAAAAAAATAGTTAGTGTGAGTAATCCTAAAAACACCGACTCAATGCTCAAAAGTCAAAGTTTAAAGAATTATTAGCAAAATAATAAAACAGAGTTATCATTATGCCAGTATAGTAGCCCATGGATTATCAGAGTCACCAAACTAAATTATCAGGCAATAGGACTGAAAGCCAAAACCAATTACTTTATCGTACAGCCTGAGTGTTCAGCTGTGGAAGTAACTGCTACGAAATGTGAATATGGAAAACGCGCTTTGCTTCAAAAGACAACTGCACCAGTAGGTCCACAAAGCTCTACAGAATACAATAATCCTTACTATGCATTTTTTGCTGAACATTATCCAAGAAAATAGCATTGTAGGCTCGTCATCCACATGGTTTTTTTCTCCAAAGCAATTGCTACAAGCCTCTTCCAGATGGATCTGTGGTCTGCACTGGCAGCGGTGCTACAGAAACAATCTATATCTGAAGTAATTAGCATGTTTATTACCTAGCTCCCCAGTGTAACCAGGCTTCAATATGACTAATTCTTGGACAAATCTTACTTCTCAAGATTGCTAGGCGAAAGCCAAAGGTCTCAAAGACCAACTGAACTGATAGCAGTTTTCCCCCTTCTCCGCACAAGAAATTGTGTACAATACATAAACTAAAACCCACATGATGTGAACCATTTGACTGTTGGAAATTATATCAGTCAGCAACAAAATGTCCTGCCAAAAATCTTAAGGTTGAGAATTGTATCAACAACCTTAGACTGTGAAAACACTACAGAGTGTGAAGACTTTTTCAGTAAAGGAAGTAGAGAAGAGATGCTTTAAAGGACCGTTGCATTAACCGCCATTACACAGTATTAAGGACAACACTTCTACAGTTATTTCCATATATGAAAAATGATTACACCCAGGAGCAAAACAGCACTCAAGCACTTACTTTCTTCAGAAGAACTTTTGGGTCACGAGATGCGTATCTCAGTAAAGAGAATTTATTTCTGTAATTACTATGGTAACAATCAAACACATCGTCGCAGTACCACATCACGCTTTCTAGCAGTTTCACTTCGAATGGACTCACACAGTCCAGGTTCCCAGAACAACAATTAAGAGCAGTTCCACGAATTATTTTTCCAAGTACAAGCAGAGACGTGACAACAAAGCGCCTCTGAGATTTTTGGTTAAAGCCAGCAATTCAGTTTCAAGTCTCATTTCTTTCCAGTTTCTCATTAGCTGGACAAATTTAGGTACAACGTACCACAACCAATTCTCTTAATCCAACTAAAAGCTTTGTAGACAAGTTTTTGACAGAGCAGCACAGATCTTTTACCAACATAACCAAAGAGTCAACAAATTATGAATTGAACAAAAAAGGATACAACAGATAATGTGCAGAGGATGTGGATATGCATGTACAGAAAGACCAATTCTCTAGAAAAAATAATATTAGCTAGGGGATGGTACATGTCCTGACACTATTAAGAGCAGACTGCTCTATGATATTTAAAAGCCAAAAGAACTATAAATATCTTGCAGTGTGCTTCGTATAATCTAAAAGAGAAAAACAGGACAAAGAAATTGGAGTTCCAAAAACAATATGCCATGTTTCATAACAAAATATGGCAACACGAGCGTGAAAACTGGTTTATGTGATGGATTTATCAACCACTTTTAGAAAATATTTCAATCTGAAGAAAATTACACATGACAGAGAGAAGAAAGAAAAAACTAAAGCTGTAACAAAACTATCAGTGTAACAACATTTTGGGCATAAACCCAACCCTTAAGAAGAGTTTTGATCTTAATTTGAGCCAATAGTTCTGTGAGTTACCTCTGTCTATACCTAGTATTTGCTCAAGGCAAACAAAAGCTGGCAGTCACTGTGTTGTGCTTAGCTTTCAGAGCAGAAGCATATGTAGAGCTTGTGAGCACTCAGTTGACAGAATTTAACAAGATGTCTCCAATTAAACATTTCTGCCTTACAATCAATTATTTAACAATCAGACAAAATACAGTATAGTAGAGGTAAGGAGTAGCACACTGGAAATCAGATTGACAAGAAAGGATTAAAAAAAGCCTTGGGCTATTATTTAGTCTTCATTAAAAATACATTCTTGCTGAAAATAAATAATTGTATTTTGACAGTGTGATACAGAACAGTATAAAAATCACTCAAAACACCCCAACTTTTCAATAACTTGTCTGCAACAAAAACTTGGAAGACACTGATATCTGTATTTTTTGATGTTACACCCATTTCACAGTTTTTAGTAATTTTACAAATCTAGTATTTTAATATTTACTAAGTGTTTTTCCTACTGTTTTCTCTCAAAGGTTTGCAGCTAGTTCTGAGGCAGATATTACAGTGCTTTCGCTGATCTCCTTACCACCCTGTTTTTTTCTGGTTATCACTTCACTCCCCGCCACTCGTCTTGCAGGCAATTTCACTGATCTACAGCATTAATTGGCTTCCTTAACTACAAACTGTAAATTTGTAAAACCACGTCAGAAACAATTCTAAGATTAGTACGTCAGCATTAGCTTTTCATAGAACTCAAGTACAGCAAAACAGCAGACAGAAGCCTTATATATAAAAGTACCTGTTCAAAAAAAGCTCGTACAAGGCACCTCAACTCAGATTCAAAAATCCATCAGTTAGGAGTTCTGCTAAGTAGACTCCTCTATTTTTTTTTTTAACTTAAGTATCTACCAAGTTCCTCATTTGTCATTCAGTGGATGTTTTCTATAGCTATTCTGAAGCACATACATCAAGGACTAACCCACAGCAAAAACAAGACAGGTTTTACCATTCACTTCCACAGAAATAAGAGGCTGCAAATTAAGGCATTTCTGAAGTTAGACCCACAAATGACAATCTGAACCTGAATTTATCTCTCTGCTACCTGACACTCTATTCTTTCTGTTTTAACTGCAGGCAACATGAGGTACCTGTAGCATATTTATCTGTGATTTTCTAACTCCCTAGATTGGTTCACATGAGTCTTTAGACTGTAACATGACAAAGCATCCACCACCCAGAAGTCAGTAAGAAAACTTACAGCATCTTCAATGGAGTCTGGATCAGATATTTGCCTTACAAAGCTGTCATCCTGCATCATCCTTATTTATCTCAAAGGGAAGCATGACTATGCACAGTATGCCTGTATTATTGCTCATTTTTATCCTCCTTTGTGGAAAAATTAATCAGGCTTACATAGCTCTTTTTTATTATGTTATAAATATCACTATTTCAAACCGTTTACATGAATAGAAATGATAGGGTTGTAGACCAGAAGCATAGATCGCACTCTTGAGCTTTGCAGAGGCTTTTAAACTTCATATGGTTTAACTGAAACTAAGTTAATGTCCGGCTAAGAGTCAAAACAGTAAAGATTTGAAAGCCTCAAAGTTGAGCACTCTGTCACAACACTTCCAGCACAGCTTCACAATTGGCTTAAACCAGTTTAAGTGCGCTCGTGCTTCCCTAGCTTACACATCTGCACTTTCTGCTCCATCCCTTGTTTTAGTGTTAGCACAGCTATGACTGTGGAAATTATATATTTGTTAGGATTAGTTTTAAACCAAATAGTTCTCCTCATTCAGCTGAGTGCATACATACACACAGCACAAGGGAAGAAGCAGAGAGAAAGGCCTGAAGGGATGGCAGTAGGATTACTTCAAGCAATGGCCCGTACTTAAACTGATTAAGTCAATCATAAAAACCATTATCGAACGCAATGAATTCAAGAAGTACAGAGGGAGTTAAGGTAATATTTGCAAGCAGAAGTAGGACCTTTGTGGTCTTTCCTAAATAACAGGTACCTAATCCACTCACGTTTATCCCCTGCCCTCATATCAACCAACATTTTCTTTTTTTCTTTCAAAGATGATATAACTGATTAACTACTGAAACGTAGAGCTAATGACTTTCAATACTACTGCTTCTACCTCAGATCTGTAGGATTTGGCATAGCCAAAAGTTAACTTTTTCCATCTATACCACTGAACCACTAAACGACCACAGACAGCAGCTGAGAAAGTCTGACGAAACCCAGAAACTTAAGTAAGGGGTGTGCAGGACAGTGTGTGCTGCACGCCACTACCCAGATCTCACTCTAACACCACCACTGGAAGTACCTGGAGGAGCCAAACCCTATTGCACGGATGGCTCACTGGGAACTGCAGAGGAAAGCTTCTGTTCTCAATGTAGTGCCTTTTTCTGAGGCTAAACACCTTGTTTCAGAGGACTCACTCTCTTACAGCAAAGGATGAGAAATCCCTAACAAGAGCACTTGCTCAGAGTGCGAGACGTGGGTTCCAGCCTCCCCTCTCCTGCCAGGGTCAAACCGACGTCTCGCAGACAAACACCTTGCCCCTTCCAGGAAGACTATTAACACAGATTCAAGTGAAAATGGTTCATTTGTGACAAATGTTCTTCTGACCAACCTTCAGACCTCTGTAGAAGCTTAGCTGATGGAAAAATGGCTTTTCCTTTTCTAATGTACACTGTGTCTTTTGCATTTGAGAGCCTCACTCCATTCCTTCCAAGATTTCAGCAGAAAATTTTAAAATATCACGTGAGAAGCATGTCCTTTGTCCCTCCTCCAAAGTTTTGACATTTTCTTTCTTACCTTCCAGGTATTACCAGATTGCCACACTGAAAATACAACTGCTAAACGTGGTCAACAATGTAATAAAAAAGTTCATAAGTACTGAATTTGTTTCACAAAACTTCAGGATATGGGCTGGAAGGAAAGAGCAGTTGTGCGGGGGAAGTCAGCTGAATTACTTGTAATTGCTGTTTATCGGTACTAACGATATGCTAAATAATCATTTAAGTGATCTGATGATTCAGAATTTAAAGAGGTTATTTGCTGACTAACACATTTAGAAAGTAATAGTCCTTCACATTAATCAAGTCCAAGTTCTGCTTTTTGGCAGAAGTTCTCCCCTGACAAGCATTTTCATGTCACTATTTATCTATACTAATTAGCTTACCAGCTTGAACAACTCTTACGAAACTTTTTTCCCCCCTAACTTCTTACATTCCAGTTTGTGAAAGAAACCAAATTAATACCATAGATTATTTTTAAAAATATATGAATTCACATAAATCTTATTGAATGACTATGGTAAATTCTTTCAATAGCTTCATAATGTTATCCTTTTTAACAAAGAGAACAGGAATGTGACTGTGGGCTTTTTTTAACCTCTACTCTGACAAGTAGAGGTTAAAATCCTCTTGTACAAAGACAGAGGCCTCCATTCAGCCAAAACTGCAAGAGGCTGCAAGCACTTGATGCAGTGGTTGCAAGAAATTTAGCATGAAAGTGAAATACATCCTCAAGAACTAATTGGATAAACACCAGTAATCCTGACATGGAACCAGCCTACCTCAAGCCTGGCCAGAGAATACATGTTGGGCAAAACCTTACACTAAAGATCTGAAAAATAAAAAGTAATTGCCTTAGAACTAAACAAATCACAAATGTCTTTCTACAAGTTCTGTTCCCCTGACCCATTTCATCCTGTATGTTTGGAATAGCTTCCAAAACAATTCATGAAGCTTCTTCAATTTCTCTCCTATCATTCCTAGTATTTGCTTACTATAGCAGCTGATTTTTTTTCCATAAAACAGTTATATTTTGCACTTGCAAAGTATTTTGAATAAGAATTTTTAGTCATGGAACATTTGGCAAATTTCTGCCAACTCCAATTAAACTTTGAATTTCTAATCCTATGATTTAGTAAGTATAAGCCTGAGTAGAGCCAGAATCTGCCACAGTGTTAGGGAAAGCCATTTAACTTGTTTCCTGCATATAAGGTGGAGAGACATTTCAAATACTGACATTTTTTCAATCATGTTTGCAGAGTGATTGAATAAACACATTTTTTTTCTAAAGTTCAAAAAAATGCAAATGAGAGTTCAGGAACTCAGGTATTTTTGTTCTAATTAAGGCATCTCTCTTCTTACCTGACATTTTAGAAATTCCTTTCATCCCATTCCTATCCATTGAAAATCATGTTGCTAAGACTGTTTACTAATCCTTTTTCCATTTTCCTTCCCTCTGAACAATGTCAATGTCCATTTTTCAAGCTTTTCATCTTTATGATCCTTTATTTTGCTTTTTAGCCCATCCCTTTTAAACCGCTCAATCCATAGATTAAAGCTCAAAAAAATTTCATGGTATCTAACCTCTACTAGCCTACTGTAAGATCAACTAGACTTACTGATATGTCATAATCATCTGATGTCTTACATCTAATGCATGATGCCATGCTGCCTCTTCTCCAGGGAATACACTGCAGTGCATTCCATAAAGAAGTTCCTTATGTAAAGAAGTTTTACATAAAGAAGTTTTCCTGAATTAATCTATAAAGTGCAACTCCAAACATCACCTCAGGATGTATCTGGATACCTGTTATGAACTGCCAACTCTCCGCGTCACTGTCCCTAACAAACATCTGTACAATGTCTACTACATATACTGCAGGGCCTCTGAGAAATACTGTACTACGCAGCAGAACCATTTTCGATCGTCTTTCAAGAGTTTCCTTTCTTGCCAAGTGGGCTCATAAAATTACTCCAAAGATGCAATGGAAATGGTGATTTTGTTCTTTGTGCAAAGTAATTCCTCCCTCAAAGTGAGACTATATCAAGGGTCAGAGGCCTAAATCAGCAACCCCTAACACACATGCACGCACACTGTTCATAACTACAGCAAATGAATTTAAAGTTGAGGCTGCAGGGAGGGGTAAGTAGGTGTGGCGTTTCTTATTTGCTCTTGCTGCCTATATTAGAGGGAGGTGGGGGCCACCATTTTAAATATATCAGATAACAAATGGACACGTTGATAATATCTTATCCAATTATTGCCTGCTCCCTCTGAGTATCTTCATAATCACGTTCTCAGAAAAATTTACTTTGCACATCAAAATATTTGAGAACGTAAGCAAAAACTGCTGCTGGGACTTTCCATGAGTTACACAAAAAGATGCAACTCAAGAGCCCTCATGCAAGTATTTATCAGTAATCTGTTAGTGGCCTAAAACACTGCTGTAACTGCTCATGTGTATTTATAATGCGAACAATGAATCTGCATATTCCATGATACCATTTACATAATTCTAGGTAAGCCTAACATGTTCATTAGCATTAGCGGGACCTTTGAGATAACAAAGCTTCTTTTACTGTTAGACGCTGCACATTTCTATTAGTGCTATCACAAAAATTACTCTCAAACTTGCAGTATTGTGCTTTAAAATATTAATCCCATATTTTCAATCTCTGTCTCAACTACTGTGATCAACAAACCAAATAATGCCAAGAACAAGCTCCAAAATGTAAGCAGAGGGGTCATATAATATTTTCTGAAATGAAATATTCTAAAAATATCTTCAGAACTTGTATGACAAACTCCAGGACACAGTTCTGCACTTTTTTCCATCACTGTGCATGGGAAGCCTTTTCCAAAACCCTGCTCCAACAAACTTTTAAGCAAAATCAAAATGAAACAAGAAAAAGATTGTCGAATTAGTAGTATTTTTAAAGATTCTCCAATTTTCTTATTCTCTTAAGAAGTTCCCCCATAAGTTAAGAGTATTTAGAAAGCCTCAAGTAGACTGGTAAGTATTCTGAAGGATTATATTATGCTAAGGATTCTGAAACAAATGAACACAGTCCCGACAGCAGCACTTCAGATCCAAAATTCCACTTCAAAGGAGAGGGTTCCAGCTAGGAAAGCAACATACTTATTTGCCTCTTAGTTGCTTAAAAATTATTAATCAACACACATTAGTTTTCCTTTCTGCCTATATCAGCTTTTACATAGTATTCCTTAAGTAAAAACATGTTCTCTGTAGTCCTCTTTATAATACTAGGTATACAAAGGACAGTATAGGAAATAGCAAGGAAGTGACTTCATATAACTAACTGAAGTGGTTCAAAGAAACTGCTTACTCACACATGGACATACAACAAATACTGTGAAGAAGTGTTTCAGAACTAGAATTTGACTAAAAGTGGCATTTCTTAAACTATGATTGTCATATTCATTGCACATATTTTTAAGAACAAAGAACCAAACCAATATGTTGTTCTCAAATTATTTGAGACTGCAACAACAAAATACCTTTGCTATACATACATTTGGGTTTAAAAAGCCCTCCTCTCCATGAAGCCCAGAGTCAAGGGGAAAAAAAGGACTCTAGCAGCCTGAATTTATACAAAAGGAGAGACATCGTTTCCTCTTTCTGCAAGTAGGATAGGAGCAGTTGTGTTTCCTATAAAGGAAACTGAAACAATTCTAAAGAGAAGAGAGAAGCATTTCAAACGCACAGGAATGAAGAACTCTTGTTTTATTCTGAGCTTCCTTTTCCCTTTTTAAGCAATTACACACACAGAGAAATTATTTTAACTTGGAGAACCTAATAGACTCACAGCCCGAATACTTTAGCTTCTCTTGCCCTTTTTTTTTTTTTAATTGAAAGATTTTTGGCAGCTATGTATTAGAACATAGCTAGTAAAACATCAGGAAAACTGGTTCTAGAAGGTCAGTCAAACTTTCAGCGGAAAATATTTACAGTTTTCTTTACCTTTTACTTCTAATTGGTATGTGTAGTTTCCTTTGCATTAAGTTAACAAGTTTCCTGATATGGAGGAGTCTTTAACTGGCTGTGCAATAGTCATGTAGGATTAGTCTGGCTAGATAAAAATAGTCCGTTCACTGTAAGTCTTATAATGCTTGTTTAAAGACTTGCCTACTACACTGGAAAATTTTTAAAGGGGGGAAAAGGGAATTTTCAGTGCACCAACTACTTCACACTGTCTCCACAGGTGGACACCATCCTTGCATTTTAAGGCGGCAGTAAGCCACTTACCAGAAGCAGTCTTACAGTGACTTATGAGGGTCTGAGCAGGCGGCTCCTGAAAGGAGAAGGTTGAAGTTCCCAGCCCTGCTTTCTCTGTACCTACTTCCCCATAGACTTATGGAGTTGAATCAAGTGAAGTCTCTTAACAGATCCTTTTGCTTGGCAGGAATCTAATCTAAAAATACAAAATTTTAATCTTCCTACATTTTTATCGCATTCAGTACCAACCGTAATTATCTCAATATCATATTTAATAAAGGGTTCTCCATCCAAGGACTTCAAACTATATTTAACAATTAAGATGGCCTCGCAACCCAGTGAGGAAGTGAATGAGCTCTTACACGGAGGGAAGCCAAAGCACAAAGTCATAGAAAACTTTGCCAGGATTGGAACAGAAAATCTGTGGCACAGCCAGAAACAGACTTGCTGGCTCCCAGCCCTACATCTCAACCGTAATAAATTCCTTCCTGTACATACACACGCTCAAAGAGAAACTCCAGTAAATAGACTAAAAATACTAAAACCCACGAAAATGATTGGATAAATAATAACACTTAGGGCAAAGAAAATACTGTCCTGCCAGGGTTTGTCTTCACTGCAACAGATAGCACAAGTTCTTTTGCATAAGCTTGCATAACCAAAGTGAGAACAAATGCCTGTATCGTGGTACCAGTCATGCCTCTAAAAGCAGTAACATTAGTTCTAGAATAACGAAGTTACATACAGTGTTTTATGCATCTGACAACCTTCATTTAACAGTGCATACTCTGGCTTTGGAAGCGCTGTAAGAATTTATTACGTTATTAATGTTGAAGTTGTTTTTTTCCTCTGAAGTAAGAAAGAGCTTTTAGTAGTAGCATCAGCGCCAGACTAAATGTGGTACACAAGACAAGTTCAAAATTAATTTCACTTTTGACTACAACTTCTGTTTGATTCCAGCACTGAAGAGTAGGGCAGCACAATAGGAACACACAACACTGGCCAAAACAACTCCCAAGGCTTGGAAAGCCTTCCAGTACTTGTTTTATTTCAGTGAAATATTTCTTTACCACTCAACTTGGACTTCTGAATTTAAGGGATCCTGCCCCTGTGTCCTAAATGAGAGCAAGTATCCAACTCTACGGCATCTAGGGGTAGGAGGAAGCAGCAGCTGTTGGTGGCAGAGTGTCCTACAGCCGCTCTACTAGCACACTGCTAGGGTTATAAGGACGTTTCCTTCTGAGCCCCTGTTCAACGCTGGAATAGGTTTGCCACAAAAATTCAAGATCACTCAAGGTTGTAAAGAGTCCTAGATATCTAAACTCAGGTATCTAAACTCATGTAAGCAGAGTTAAGTGGTAACCAAATGAAGGAGCGTACGAAATCTGTTCACTGCTGAACTGAGAGATGATTTCAAGCATCTCATCAGCTCTTAGCTTTAAGGAGCCCATGTTCATGCTGCCTTCGACATCTCTTCAAGAGCCACAAGAAGCCTGCTGATGGGAATGCAGTCTTTGCTCATCTAGCACTAGCAACAAATGACAGGTCCTAACTCATTCCTGTCTCTGATGCAGAAAGGCAGACAGACTTACATATGCATCTCCCTGCAGTAGCAGCATCATTTCCTTTGGAGAAAAAAAAAAACTCAGCATACAGGGACCTCCCTGCAGCTGCTTCCTCCTGCCTATGTCCCCTCCCCATCCCAAAGGAAAATTTGCCAGTGGTGAAGGAGCATAAGCAAGGTCATTACCACGTGAATTCTTCCTCCATAATAACTGATAAACTTTTGTTTTATTTTTTAAAGCATTGGGGCTTACTGAAGGCTTTTCCAAATCTGATGGCGCAGAGCCCAACATCTTAGAATCACAGAATCATTTGGCTGGAAAAGACCTTTAAGATCATCAAGTCTAACCATACCTGTCCACTACTAAACCATGTCCCTAAGCACCTCGTCTACCCGTCTTTTAAATACCTCCAGGGATGGTGACTCAACCACTTCCCTGGGCAGCCTATTCCAATACTTGACAACCCTCTCCGTGAAGACATTTTTCCTAATATCTAATCTAAACCTCCCCTGGTGCAACTTGAGGCCATTGCCTCTTGTCCTATCACTTGCTACTTGGGAGAAGAGACTGACACCCACCTCTTGAAACGAGATCCAATGAAAGGAAAGCGCGCAATGAAGTTTCCTCCCTGCTCGTGCTGCAGCCGGGCCAGAAGGGAGGCTGCTCTCAACTCCTGAGGCTCATGGTGCCCTAACGCAGGTTCTTCAGCTCAGAGAAGCTCACACAAATTAAAACACTGCTTGATAACAATCAGCCACATTTAAATTAAGAAAATGGGTATGCAATTCACCTTTGCCATTCAAGCTTCTACACTAAAATGACTCAGACTGCCCGCTCAGTCATGTACCTCCTCACTGAAATGTGATACGAAGTAAAAACCTGTCAACTTGGGGTTTTCAAATTTTCTTCTGCAGGTGGAGAAACCCTATAGCTGCATGCTATTTCTGGAAGCATAAAAATATCACTTAGTTCTTCAATTAGTGTAAGATGCATGCACTGTCCTGCACCAAAAAGGTGCAGGGGCAAGAGGAAGTCCCAAAGACAGCAGAAGCATATCCCCAAGCCCCTAAAATACAGCTCTGAGTAGTGCCCATGTTCGTAACAGGAGCAGTAACACAGGCCACAGCAAGGCAGGGGCTGTGACGGATGAACTGAAGGCTTGAGGATGCACCTTCATGATTGATCTGAAACACATTTACCATGGTAAAATGGACAGTGCCCCTGGTCAGACATCCCCACCCTGTCTCTGTGCACCCACACTTTCGCCCAAACAGAAAATCAAACACTGATGAATAAGACCTACCTACACCTACTCATTTCCATTCATTTCTCTCTCTAAACATGAAATATTGCTTGAGGTTTTGACATGTGACGTCAAATTTCTGTACTTCGGGGATTTTCATTCCAGTCACTGAGCCTGCCCCACAGAGTTTTCCTGTGCAAACAAAGCCGGAGCAGGAAAACTGAGCTCAGAGCTCCCAAGGCCTGATGCGCAACACATGGACTCTTGCAGGAAGACTCCCCTTTCACCATGCAAGGCTGCTGGGAATAGAAAAAAAAGTTAACTGCATGTGATGACTGCTTTTGTGAGGAAAGCCAGGTAAGGCAACTTTATGCTAAGGTTACAAGTTAAGTTGGACACACAAGAGACTGTGCCAAGCTCACATTTTCATTTCTTGCTGACTCAGAAGTAGAAAATGCTTTACAGTTAAGTATGAATTTCAAAAAGTCAAAAAGGTTTCTTGTGGTTATAGCCTATTGAAGTGAAACTGCTTGATTTCACCTCAAAATCAAGGTGAAAGAGTTTCACAGAAGAAACTTACCAAGAAAACTTGAAATAAGCAAGACCCATTTTTGCATGTTTCTGAATTTTGTCTGACATACCTTACATTAAGAAACTATGCCGAAAAACCCTGTGAAGTGCTTATTCTTTACTCTCCTTTACAGCAGACTAGAAAGGTTTTGCCCAGAGCCTTGCTTAGGTACAACTGATTAAAATCTAGTTCAAAAGAACCATGCCACCCAGTCAGATATGAAGAGATTTGTTATTCTAAGACTTAGAAATAGACTGGGTTTGATGCCAGAAGTGAGTCTATCCAAGCTGTTGTTAAACAAATGAGTCTGTCTAAACTGAGACATATCTCATATCTGCCCCTAAAGGCAGTAAGAGCTGCTTTTTTATATATTTACTTAACACTTTAATTAGTTGCAACATGTTTTCGTTTCATTAATCAGTGACTAATGGGAGTAATTTTGTGCATGTGTGATAACTGGCCTCCTTTAAATTATCAGAAACAACTGCATAATGCAGTATTTATTTTGGTGTATTAATTCTGTGCTTACATATTTAAGAAAATGCTTTCTGTACCACAAAATTTTAAAAAAACTGAAGCACATTTTTTTGTAAAAAGAACCATCTTTCTGATTAGAAATAGAGCTTGGGATATGCTTTCTAATACAGAGCAAGTTAAAAATTTCTCCTCCCACTGCAACACATCTCAGTCCTGGAAATATCCAAGAGCAACGCACAGGTTCATAATCTTTATGCCTCTTCCTTTCAGTAATTATTTGGTGAAATTCTTTAATCACCTATCAATGTTACTTTGCCTCTCCTCCAGTTTGCACTGGTGTACTCAAGGAATCAAGATAGAACTACTCAGCTGATTCCTGGTGATTAACGCGTTAGATATCTTTGCTTGTGATAGATGTCAAAAAAACGCAGCGTTAGTTCAATTCTACAATTACTACTATCTCCAAAGAAAAACAGAAATTTTATGGCGCGCGAGTTATTCAGACACTGAAAAGTCTCCTCATAACTGAAGAAAAAGCTTTTGCAATGAAGCTTTCGGACTCCAGCAACGTTGACAAAGGACCTTTCAGGGAGTACGGAAAGAGTTAACAGGAGGCTGCAGCTGCAGCAGCAGCACTCTGCTGGTGACCATTTGCACGCCTGCAAGGTACAGTCCCAGCAGAGACATTATCAGATTAAGGGGAAGGCAAACAAACTGAATTGAAACCATTCTTCAGCGAGCCCAACCTCTTCTTCCTGTGATGTCATGCTACAAATTGCCTCAGCTCTTTCCTCTGCTCTCCAGAAGGAGCCAGGCTGGCGAGAGGCTGCCGGCACGCAGGACGCGAGGGCAGTGCTCTGCAGGAACAAACACGCTCTGGAATTTTGTTTCTGCCCTCACAAGCAACTTGCTTCCCACCCCATGGGGCGAGCGAGGGAGCAAGCGCTCGGAGGAGCCGAAAAGCTCGTTTTGCAGAAAGAAGGCTGAGGGAGAAATGCAAGTGCCAATACTTTGCGGCATCCAGGAAATTGTTTTCTAAAGCATACGTTCCCAGTAAATTTGGATGGACAAGACTTCGCCACTGTGATCTGCAGCCAAGAATAAGGCAGAAAGTTCTGCCACAGCTTCATCGAACCGAGGGGAAAAATGGAACTAAGCAAGCCTTGGGATGACCTCATCTGCCACAAATGACATGTTTTTTGACTTTCAAAGGCTGGCTATGTGATTACAAACAGCACTTGGAAGAGAAAAGTGACCTCCTGGTGATTACTGCTGGAGATGTACTCCCCTGCTACAGAGCTTGTGTTTCTTCTCTGAAGCTTTACAGTGCAACAAACTTCCCAAAACACACAGTTCAAATACATCTGCAAGTTCTTCTGGAATTCAAAAAAAGTTGCAATAAAAATACCAGAGAAACCTCCAAATCACAGGAATTTTAAATACACTATTATAATGGTAAGCTCCAATTGTTCCACTGAGGACTCCTTTAAATATACTTTATATGGGTGTATCTTTAGTATGGTGTTTGTTCTTGGCCTCATAGCAAACTGTGTTGCTATCTACATTTTTACTTGTACATTAAAAGTGCGAAACGAGACTACAACTTACATGCTTAATTTAGCAATATCGGATCTGCTTTTTGTGTTTACACTACCCTTCAGGATCTATTACTTTGTAGCGAGAAACTGGCCATTTGGAGACATACTTTGCAAGATTTCCGTCACCCTCTTTTATACAAATATGTATGGGAGCATTTTATTTCTGACTTGCATAAGCGTAGATCGCTTTTTAGCTATAGTATACCCTTTTCGATCTAAGACTCTCCGAACCAAAAGGAATGCAAAAATTGTCTGCGCTGCAGTATGGATAACCGTGTTAACAGGCAGCACACCAGCAAGCTTTTTCCAGTCTACAAACCGCCGTAATAATACTGAACAAAGAACGTGTTTTGAAAACTTTTCAGAGGACACATGGAAAACCTACCTATCCCGGATTGTTATCTTCATTGAAATATTTGGGTTTTTTATTCCACTCATCTTGAACGTGACCTGCTCTACTGTGGTCTTACGGACTTTGAATAAACCGCTTACATTAAGTCGGAATAAGTTAAGCAAGAAAAAGGTACTCAAAATGATTTTTGTCCATTTGGTGATATTCTGCTTCTGCTTTGTGCCTTATAACATTACCTTAATACTTTACTCCCTTATGAGAACACAGACCTGGATTAATTGTTCAGTGGTAACTGCAGTCAGGACTATGTACCCCATCACTCTGTGCATCGCCGTTTCAAACTGCTGTTTTGACCCTATAGTCTATTACTTTACATCGGATACAATTCAAAATTCGATAAAAAAGAACCGGTCCACAAGACCACGGGACATCAGAGTCTCTGAAAGTCCAGTTTCAGAAAACTTCATTCAACATGGCCTTCAGACCATAAAAATGAAAATATTTGACAGTGACTCTACAATATAAACTGTATTAAAAGACTACTGGGACTAAACTGGAATTAGAAGCCTGCACATTTCTTCAGCTGTGGAAATATATTCCGATATGTAAATATTATGCTTCCTTCACATCAGAAAAGTTTATAAGACTGTAAAAGTGTTAAGCATAATAGTACACAGAACAAGTATTTTACGAATTTATGTCAAAGGTCTGTTATGACAGGTTGTATGTTAGAAACGAACTTTTGGTTTCAGATTAGGTTAACCAAAGTCCAAAGACTGTCTGTCAAGTCAAAACCAAATGAAAAAGTAGGTGTTTTTTCTTCTGAAGCTAAAACAATTGCTCATTTTTTACAATGATGGAAGTTTCCAAGTTACTGAGGAGGGGGGCAAACTACCTGGTTTACACTGCAGGATCCAGTTGCTGAGGAAAACAGCACCATATGGATCATATCACTTCAGCTACTGTGCCTCCTCCGGAGTTTCCTCTTCTCTATCTTACTCCTCCCTCCCGTCCTTCTCCCTGCACCTTCCTTCTTAGGGACCATTATGTTCATAGGAGGCTTCGATCAGTGGGCTACAAGAACTTCATTTCTCCCAGGTTTATCTGATAAAAATATATGCTCTCTCCACAAGCATGGCCCCCATAAAGCAATTAAATCTTCAGGTAGTTTAGGGCATCTGGAAACAACTCAGACAAACTGGTTTTTCTTCTCACCTCTGTCTCAGATGTCTGTGTAATTAAAATAACCTCTGATGGCTGAAGTTAGTGCTTTAGGTACAGTACCACTTTAATAAACTCTTTTGTGAGAAGTTCTTCAATTCAACACGACTTTTGAGCAAAATAACATCCTCCAAATAAGGTAATTCAATCTCAAAGTAGTAGTTTCTTAGAAAAATATGACCTTTGCTAACTAGAAATGAGCAAATGCACCAACCCAGATATTTCTTCTAGGAAACTATTTGGTGTCCCATAAAGAAATTCAAGACACAGTAATTTTTAGAGTGAAACTTCCTCTCAACCTTTGTGTCCTAGAAATATTTTTAACATGAGCATTTAAAATTTCAAATGCTATTTTCTTGCAAACTTTAGAAAGTATAAAAATTAATTACTTGGGGCTACGTGCTGGCAAAATTTATTGAGACACTTTGAAAAGTCAAAGCCATGTCAGAGAAGTCTACGTATATTATTGTTACAAACAGGAATATATAGACAAGAGTGCTTTAAAACATCCTGCTATGTATGTTTCCCAGCTATTAAAACATTGTGTACATTTTCTGCTAACTTAATTTAATATCGCTGTAAAAATAAATAAGTATTTTAAAAGGTAAAAGTAAGTAGTAAGTATTGGATTTTTCCTCCCCAAAAACAATGGAGTCAAGAATAAGAACTGAGTTAAAATGAATTTGCACTTTAGATTTAGGGCAGTCAGTTGCCACACAGATATAGCACTGAGGCATTTTTACTTCAGGGCAGTAAAGTGCATAAATACAGAAGCGCAAATCAACGTTGGAAAAAATGCATATTGAGCTGTTGGAGAATATGTTATCTGATTGAGTTTACTTCCCTTTGCAAAGCTTTTGCTTAATAGTTGTAAGTCAACTGTACATTGCCTACTACTACTGGAAAACTAAGTTACTCAAAGACTGCTAGAAACTAATGTCAATTGAATTTTAAATTTAACAGCATTTTAAATCTTTATGAAAGGAAAATTCAAATAGCGTGAGCGTAAGCTACAAAGATAGCACAGATAAAAATGTCTGCATAACATCTGAAAATAGGCAGTTATCTTAGCTGGGAATCCTAAACTCTTCTGATTCATATCTGACTTCAGAAAAATGCACAAAACCCCCAGCATGAGTAGAAATGCTGTATGTTTTCCATATGCCACTGACAAATCCAAAGTCACTGACAAATCCAAAGTTCAAAACCTAGATATGCATCTCTAATGTCTCAATGCATCTCCCTCTAAAGAGCCTGTTTAATATTAGACTCCCTCCAAAGACTTTGAGACTAAAGCTCTTAATGTCACTGCTGGGCTATGTTTCTAGGCTACTACTCTCTCTGAGCTTGACAAAGCTGTTGCTCAGTTGAGTGACGACTTGTTCAGCAGTGCTGCTGCATTACAGCAGCAAACACCCCGGAGCCTCACCCTGGTAAAGAGAAGCTGCTCTTTCTGAGATTACGAAACCGCGGGGGGAAAAAAAAAAATTCATCACTGACTTAAAAGCAGAACAAGCAGATAAAGTCGCACGTATGGGTACACCCCTTAAAACCAGACTTTCCTTGGTGTAGTAGCTCAAAGAGCCTGTGGAAGCATGAAGAGCAGCTCTTTCTGCTTTGCACTTACTCTCCAGGGCGGTAGCTTCTGCTTTTTGTGATAGCATAGTGCAACACAGTGCAACAGCTTTCTGATCAGTTAACAGCTTGGTATCTCAAGGGGGGGAGGAGGGGGGACGACCACGGATTGCGGTCAAAAAAGCAACATCTGTAATTTAGAGAATCTGACCATTACTTGAGAAATTCCTGATCTGACTGATTCAGAAGAGAGGGAGTGAACCTGTACCTCCCACAACAAGCTGATATAAAGCCAAGCTACCAGCTATTCAGGACTGGACAAGGTTTTCTCTACCTTTTCTGGTTCTGCAACAAGATTACCGTGGAGAGCTGTGGATGGAACAATGTTTTCTCCAGTACATGCCTGAATAGCCGCACTACTTCCCTCTGCTCCTACCTTTGATACCAACTCTTCTATCTCTCTGGTAAGAGCTTATGCCAAAATTTAAATCTAGATGAGGAGTTACGCTCCTAAGTCATGCCTAGGCAGCTCAACTAAAAATGGCTTGTATTGTCAGAGCTCCTGAGCATCTGAATGTGTGGCATCCAGTACTTCCTAAAGTACATTATT